>JBBPCY010124742.1:0-17276 GCA_037974405.1 Brachyalestes nurse | reverse complement strand
CAAGAAAACATATCTAACCTCTTTCTCACCTTATAAATTAATTCTACCCTCCTGGTCTTCTTGGTGAAGTTGTTAATTACTCTGTCATACCAGCAGGGATTTTTTTCCAAGGATTTCACCAGTGCCCAGCTTGGCTAGCAAGCTGTCAAGCTAACAAGCTAATGCACTTCCTTCTGTGCACTCGTACATGAATAATAAAACATAAAATAAAAAAGAAATATTATTAATATATACTAGTAAATGATATGTTACGCGTTTTGTTGTGTATGAAGCTTCAGTCTCACTCTCAAGGTCCGTGCTCAGTACAGAAAACAGAACGAAGTGTAAACAAAGGTGGTGATTGGCCACAGTGTTATGTCAGTCATTTTGAAGCGAAGAACTACCCTATCACAGTAGGCAGTCACTTGTTTCACGGGTGGGACTTATTTACCATTAGACTCCATTGAAACCTCAAAACCTCATGTTTCACTGAAATTCTCTGTTTCACCGCGGTTGGGGGTGGCGCTGTTTCACGTTTTTGACCAGAGCTGAAATTAGGAGATCAACCTTATTTTTATGAGCATTTTTTTTCACACCAATTAAAAATGTGCTTTTTATGTTTTTTTGGTATTATTTTTCATGGTGAAACATTGTTTCACCTGTAGTCTTATAGAGACCGCCACTGGTATGGAGAAGCTGTACTTCTTTCACTTCTTCCTTTCTTTTGTGTCCTATGTGGTGGATATATACCTCTTTCTTTTGTTTTGTGTTTTATGTGGAGGATATGTACTTTCTTTCATTTTCCTTTTTTTCTTTCATTTTCTTTCTTTTGTGTTCCATGTGGAGGATATGTACGTCTAACTTCAACAAAACATCATTTTACCAAGGGCGCCCACACTTTTGTATACAACTGAACAGAGTAAACTCAAACCCACCTGTTGGCTGCATATTTACAGGGTAGTGTGCTGTTCCACACTTCATAGACTCCAAACGCAAAAAATCAAAAGTGAAATAAATGCCTGTGATGATTAACAGTCAGTGGAGGTAAATGAAGCTCTGACCCAGCAGCAGATTTTGCTGCCTTGCTGGTGCTTTGGCGATCCTCTATGTTCTTTTACTAAATTAAGGCAATGTCCACACGTACACAGTATTCTGAAAACGGAGATTTTCCGTTTTCGTTTAAAAAAGTCGCGTCCACACGAGCTCGTTTCCAAAAATATCTCCGTCCACACGAAATCGCAAAAAACAATGTCAAAAGCATGCCAAAGCCAGCAGGTGGCGATATAACCTCAAACCGTGTAGCATTGGTGAGCAATCAGAAGCCTTGGTGTCAGGACGTCATTACCAGAGACAGAGAGCAGTGTTGCCTTGTCGGAAAAAGCTACCGTTAACTTCATAACATTAATGATGAGAAATAGGCAAATAATATGCATAATCAGAGAAAAATATATTTTATTTAAATGAGAAGAGCCTAGACAGATAGATAGATCTTTAGAGGTGCACAGAGTCAGTTTATACAGTCAGGTTCTAGCACTGAGAAATGCTAACATGAAGCATGCCATGCTAAAAGCTTGTGGTGATTTCTGGACAGTGTTGATGTTTCCCAGCTTCAGATAGCATTCTACAAACTGCAGAAAGGGGCATTTTAAAATAAAAAAACTTTACTGGTCCAAGAGGAAATTGTTTATGTAATGACGGCTAAGACACAGACCCCGGAGTAGCGACATACAGTCATATTAAAAGAGCTTTTAAGATATTAAGATATTAATCCCCAAACCACATCTCAATGGTTAGAATATTTAGACAGAGCATCGGACCGAGTTAGTCACGTGGTGCGATTCATCAGCATTTTGTGATTAACTGATCGAAATTAACCGTAGATTCGACACCTCTAGTATAAAAAGGCCAGACCTACGAGGTTCAGAGCAGTTAGTACTTTGCAAGCGTCAGGCATTGTAGATGAAAACCTGAAGTAAAAAGGGCGCATACTGTGACATCACAAGAGCGGCGCACAGTCCGACGCGAAACGGTCCGGTTTTCAAACCCTTCGTTTTTCTCGTCCACACGTTATCTCCACTATGGCCGGAGTTTTCAAAAACCTCCGTTTTCGCTGACCCAAAACGCCGTTTACGTGTGGACAAATAGCCAAAACGCATAGAAAAACTTCCGTTTTCAGAAATAGCCGTGTACGTGTGGACATGGCCTAAATCAGGTGCTGCTGATGGACCTGCATGCTGTGGCTGGAGTGCAGTGAGAAGATTAGGAACCAAACCTGTGTTCTTCTAACCAACATTTTCATCACCTTTTTAAAAAACAAAACGATTATATTTAACTGCATTTGTGCTTCTTTCTATTTATTCCAATGCGATATACAATACTTTTTTTCCTCACTGCTGTGGAGAATCTCCTGGATGAGCTGACTGCCCTTCAAGCCATGAAAACATTTATTCCCATGCAAAGCAAATGGGAATGTTCCACAATCATCATTAATTAAAAGGGAACTGCAATGTTGAGCTCCGACAACTTGCATGGCTTGATGACTGACGGATAACTTAATTTTGCTTTTAACCACTGGATTCAAGATTCTTCCTCCTGACCACAGAAGAGTTCAGGTGATTTTATTGTGATCATCTGGCTTTAAAAACCCTGGGCCTCTTCAATTTGTGGTCACTTTATACCTCCATATTCCGCCTTGTGGTTGTGTGGTTTATAAATAGTGTAAACAGAAGTGTCTTTAGTTTAAGTGTGTGGGTATCTGTTATGCATTCATCCAAGTGCTATCAATATTCTGATCGCCATCCATTATAGGCAGCTCTAGTCCCAGTAATGCAGTAATTAAAAAAAAGTCTTGAAAAAAATTGGCATTCTGCAAAAAAGTAAGGCCACTTATTTTATATTACAATCATTTGTATTCAATTCATTTTTTAAAATAAAATGTAAAAATACTCCAGAATATAAAATGTGAACAGGTTTTCACAATGTTTTACAAATAATTTTAGAATTTAAAGTGAAACATAGCCAGTAAATATTTAGACCCTTTATTCAGTACATTGTTGAGGGTCCACAGCATGAGGACTTGGATAATGATGCTACAATGCTGGTACCAGAGTTACAGTAGGTCCAGGATTTTAGACGTGGGGTGGCATAACATGGTCTTTATATTTTATGAAACAAAGTGATGACACTAAACTTTGTGAGATAATGCAAGCCATAATAAATCTATCCAGCTATTAGAATGTCTATGGTGTTAATCATCCACATGTTGTGACTGATTTATATTTGAAGTCAGTGCTAAGTTATACAAAAGCTTGTTTTCCAGTACAAGTATTTTTAAACGTGTCACTCAGATCTGCTTGCAGTGTCTAGAACAAAAACCAGCCATGGTGTGGCAGCATTTAGCTCTCATGCTGCTCAAAGCTGGAATCAGCGGCCAGATGATCTGAGACATTCCGTGTCTCAGATAAAGACACTTCTTCTGCCATTGGCCTTCGTGCCTCTGCCTCGGCTTCACTTTTTTGAATTGTTTATGCATTGTTTTTTAAGCATTTCTATTTTTTTAGATATTTATTTTTTACATTGTTGGAGCACAGAAGCTGTCCTTTATGTTGCGTGAAACGTTTATGATGAATGGGCCAAAATAAAGGCTTACAATGCTTAAAAATAAGACTGATATGCATTATCTAACATGAGTAAAATAGAATGGTTTTGCAGCTAGCAGTTTGAAGATTTGTTTGCTTTTTGAATCTCCAGTTTGGAGATTTATTTTTTATTTTGTGTACATTTGGTTTTATGATTTTAGAATCTGCAGTTTGGAGATTTGTTTGCTTTTTGTGGCAGTGATGATACTAAATGATTTTTTTTTCTTTTCTACAGATTATTTACATTTATTTAGACTTTATATTACATTGTTCTTGCAGTCATTACTTAAGCAGTTTCCTCCAGGATCAATACAGTTTTCTGATTCTGATGAATACCATGACCCAAGGTTACCCAGCAGAACCCTCCACAGACCATCACATTGCCTCCACTGGCTTGTCTTCTTCCCTTAGTTCATCCTGGTATCATCTCTTTCCCAGGTAAGTGATGCACACACACACATGATCTAAAAGTACTTTGTGTTTTTCTGTCATAGGCTGCATTTACTTTTCAGTAGTTTGTACTACAGTAGCTGTTCTGTGGGATTAGACCAGATGGATCAGTCTTCGCTGCCCACGTGCATCAGTGAGCCTTGGGTGCCCACGATCCCGTCGCCAAATCACTGGTTGCCACTTCACCTGTCAACAGTTTTATTGTTTTGGTTTATTGGTGTATTTATGTAAGTCTCTATATAAACGAGTGTGTTACAAAAATAAACTTGCCTGGCCTGGAAATGGTACAAATATGTGTGCACAAACATTTATATACATATCGTTTAAAAATGTGGTCTTTTATCAGTATAGTTTGTTGGATGAGGGAAATTTCTTCAAGCAAAGTTAATATCAGAAACAGAAGCTGATAAAGTCTGACATACATACATTCAGGACATCATTTCTCCTCATTTTATGTAACAATAAATTAGATACATTGAATTTTTTCCAATCAATAAATTTAGACTAAAAAACTGAATGTATTAGATAAAATACTTAATGTATGTATTTAAAGTACTACATGTAAATCTAAATGTACTTAGAATTATAACCGAAATATCATGTCCACATAAATATTTACACCATTTTCACCATTTTGGTGTGGTGGTGGCCTAGTGGTTAGGATACTTGCCTCTGGACCAAGAGGTCATGGGTTTGAATCCTACCTTCAGCACACCACCACTGAGCAAGACCCTTAACCCCAAGTTGCTCCAGGGAGACTGTCCCCTGTAGTTAGGGAATGGAGGGAGTGTCTGCTGTACTTTGTCAAGAGACACTACACTAGCAATAGCCTGAGGTCTTGAGTACAATGCTACAACCCTGGTATCAGTTATGCCCAGGATCTTAGACAGCGGGTGTTAGAAAGTGGGCAAGAGTGCACTGCGTGAATTGTATCTCATATGAGCCTATTTGTAACCATTTATTTATTAGTTATCACTTACAGATCAAACCATCTTCATTATCCAGAAAAGCTTGTGTTAAATTACACTGACATGAAGACGTTAAACTGCATGAGAAGTTGTCTCTGCAGGTGCTGACCAGTACATCAGTTTAATCATAAAATCACACAGCTGTGAGTTCAGTTGTTTTATCTCTGATCTGACCAGCACTTACTTCTTCCTGTCTTTGTGTGGTTTTCTGTTTGGAATATGGTTCAAATTAAATGAGCAAACGTTTTCTCAAAAAAATTGAGATTGAGAGGATGACATGAGGGCTGGTGGAGGGCAGGCAGTGGAGAAACTGATTAAGGGAAGAGAGAAAGGCAGTGCAGGGAGAAACTGATGTGGAAGAGGTGGACTAGGTCATGAGGAACTCCATTGTATGCTAATGCCTTTTTGCCCCATTGTACAGTGTAGTTCAGTGTTACAATGCTGCACTTGGGATTTGAAGACACATTATGGTTCTGATACAGTGAGTGGACGTCTCTTTTAATTCCTGTTAATTCCTGTATACCTGCAGGTTTAGGAAGCACAAAGTAAATTTGAAGCCAATTCTGCAATATCATCATAGAATCTTACAATTTGCTCAAATCAGATGTGAAACAAAGTGGACATTGTCAGGCTAAACTTGCTGCCACGTTCCTTCTTGTCAAGTTTAGACCTTTTAAGGTTGTGTTGCCCTTGGTTTGATGGGTCACAACATCCATTATGTCATGGATAAGGGGTAATTTATGAGTACATACATATATACCTATATTTCATGTACTCATATATTACCTAGCGTTCAAATGATTGCAGCTTGAGTTCCTTTATTCATCTTAGCCAGTGGCTATACATCCATTCAGCATCACAGCTTCTTAATAGCCTTTTCATTGCAGGATAAGGTCATGGCTGTCAAGTGCCTCACAGGTGCACTACGCACTGAGCCTATTGTACGTTTCCTCCAGACTCACACTATGCGAGGTATCTGCCTCTGGGCTGTGGTTTATTTAAAAAGCTGGGCAGAGTGGCGGTAAAATCCTGTGGAGACGTGAACTCGCTCCACGCGGAAAATCGTGTTAATCGGATGTTCTTTTTCTCATTCGTCGTTCTGGTGGGGTGCAGGAGACTTTCCACCCGTATTCCGGAAAACCCCGCCCACCTTTCCGCAAGATTGACCAATTCTATATCACGATTGGCCAGTAACGCAGTCACTCAAACGCACCATCCAATCATAGCATAGGGAGGGCGGGATATACCGGAATCGAGGTGGGGGGAAACATTACGCGTTAGTAATGGCAGATCCTGAAGCAACAGTCTCACTGTGAGGGGTTCGCAGCAGGCAGAAGGTGGTGAGACAGACGTTTAGGACACATGTTCTTCTCTGGAACCTTGATTTTCGTGTTGACCATCGTGTAGAGCACCGGTCCGTTCATTTGTGGGAAGTCTCTGGAGCCTGTTGTCAAGGGAACCGTGATTATTTTCTCTCCAGCGTCCTGGGTGAGAGGATCTCTCTTAATATTTGTTTACAAAACAACACACTTCAGCTACAAAAAATGCTGCTTCTGTAACTAAATAGTGTTTTATCGGGTTCTACTCAGCCCTCCTTTTTTATCTCTCCTTCTTGGAGATTCACGCCTTGCTGCTCTCTGCTGCCTGTTTTAGCTACTTGAGAAGATGAACAGGTCTGAGATGTAGAGGAGAAAATGATATAAATGAAAAATTTCTCTGTTAAGATGAAAAACAAGAATGTGAGGTAATAGAAGCGAATGAATCTAAGCTATAGAGGAAAGATTTGGAGGTACAATATGAGAAAAATCTGAAAAGATCCACCAGCCTGGAGTTGCCTTCCTATTTGATTGAATTGTGTGGTCCACCTTAAGTGCTGCAGTGGTTCCAGTCTGGATCTCTTACTGGCTTCCACATAAAACTGCTGCAGCATTTAAGGTGGACCAGGCATGTTGAGCAAGAATCCTGAGATGGAGATGAAATAATTGTGGATGATGATGAAAAGGAGGGAGCAAAAAGAGAGTAATAGAAGGAGTAAATAGACAGAATCTGGTGCCAGAATGGAAAAGAAGATTTCTTGTCATTCAGTAGGGTGTAATGAGTGGCATTAATTTGGCAGGCGAGATCTGAAACTGATGTGTGGTGCTGATGCTGTGGGGTGCAGGGGGGTTGCAGGTATCAGAGCCCTGCTTGTGCTTCTTTTTGTTTTCTCTGTGGTTGGACCTCTTTTAAGTGAATTTGAGATAGGGCTCCTGTAAATTCTATTTAATCGCAGAATTACAGCGTGGGGAATTCTGCTTCATGTGTGCTGACCTCGAAACGAGGTCAGATGATGAGCTGTGCGATCTGGTTCATCTGCGTAATGTGGGAGAAACAGTGGAACAGGCAGTTAGTCAGAACAGCGTTTGATCATTTTCCCCCTTTACGCATCACAGGGCTCACAAACTCAGCAGATAGGGAGAGATAGGATCTCCCATCTCTGTACGAGTTATTCTACTTTCTGTCTCTGTCTCTCTCTGTTTCTCTCTCTCTTTCTCTTTTTCTGTCTCTCTGTCACTCTTTCTCTCTTTCTATCTGTCTCGCTCTTTCTGTCTCTCTCTGTCTTTTTGTCTCTCTTTCTTTCTATCTCTCACTCTCTCTTTCTCTGTCGCTCTTTCTTTCTTTGTCACTCTCTCTGTCTCTCTCTCTCTGCCAGTAAATGAAGTATGCTTTATTTTCAGAAGTGAGGTTACAAACACTGGATATTTTAAACACTACATATTTTTGCACAATTAAATATTTAAGATGTGAAGTTATTGAGAGTGTGTTTGTTGTGAAATGCGTGGTTATAGAGAAACTTGCCGAATCAGGACTGTTCTCAGTGCTGGTGATAGGAACCAGGTGTTCGAAGAGTTGAATGCCTCTAAAGGCTCCCTCACAGAAAGTTAATGTATTAATTGCCTCCCTGATACACAGTACCTCTCATTTCTATATATTTTGCTTTGAAAAAACTATTTTATTCCTGTCGAGCTGTATTATCTTTGGCTTATTGAGGAGATTAAATGAAAGAAATGGGAAAGTTTCTTCATTGGTTCAGGAATTAAGGGCTTTGTTCTGCTTAAATAATTCATACTTAGTCACTGTGTGGCTTAACAAACAAAAAAACATTCCTCTAAAACTGGTCAGGTTCAGGGACCAGACAGCAAATGAGTCTTTAAAAGTCCTTCAGGAAGCCTGGAGAACTGATCCTTAAGATCACATTAAAGAGAGTTTGGCTGTTTGGAAACAAAATATGAAGAAATGCGAGAGACTTGTACTGTTATCAGTTTTAATCAGTTTAAAGGTGCCACTATTTTACCATCACAAGACGTATGATGTGTAGATTCACTGGTGAATTTAGTTAGTAAATAAAAATTGTGCTTCTGTGTGTCTTAATAACAGCATCGTTACCTGTCAGGGAAGGATTACAGGGGGTCCTCGAGTTACGACACTGATCCGTTCCTTCAACAGTGTTGTAGCTGAATTTTGGTGTATGTCGAAACACACCCTAGCCTCAGTCACTTACTGATCCTAACACAGCTGTAAAATCATAAAAACACAACTAAGCCACAGAAAAAGGAAAACTCTATCACTCATCTGGCGCATTACTGCATATTCGTCCACCGCGCAACCAAACTAGCTCGCCCACGTAGTCCGTAAGTACTCTGTAAGTCGAGTGGAAGTGAGCGTCGTAAACTCGAAACATCGTATGTTGAGACTGTTGTAACCCGAGGACCCCCTGTATGTCAGTCTCTTAAGATCATTCATGTCCATTTTAGCCCACCCTTTCACAGACTGGGTCCACATCTCGCCTTAGAGTCCCTTTGTGCCTGTTTTGACATTTCACCTGCTGCTCCACATTGAAGAATATCATAAAAATCATAAAACAATTTCTCAATTTAATGTATTAACCTTCTGGTAGGTATATTTTACAGGTATTAAATCCTTAAACGTCTGGTTCCACTGTGATCAATTCTGAGTAATAGGACTGGGCAATTTGGTGATGTGACAGTATTGTAATAGGCTTTTCTGAGCTTACTGTGGTTAACATCAGTACTTATAAAACACTGGCCACCTGCCTGTTTCCTTACTATAAGATTATTCTAAGTCCTGTTTAATTCGAATCATGTAGAGCAGTTTGGGCAACGCTTATTCAAAATAATTTGTACTTTTAGTAGCTTATAGAAGTGTTAAATGTGGCACCATTGGTTATTTTTTGTCTGTTCCAACTTACCAAATCCCGCCCCCCCCCAAAAAAAACAAAACAAATACAGTAATCCCTCGCTTTTGGCGGGGGTTACGTTCCAAGAGTATCCGCGTATAGTAGAAACGCGTTGTTGTGTTTTGGTCAAAAAATTCCTATTTTTAAAGTGTAAACCCTAAATATGCCACCAAACAGGCTCCCACACCACTAATTTCATTTTAAACTCAGTTTAATGCATTACAAGGTTGCGTGACAAAAGTATTTTATTCAGAGAATTAAAAACCTGATCTAAAAATACAAGTGAGGGCTCGTTGTAAAGGTCATGGCGGCAAGGTGAACGGGTCCCCTTGTGCGAAAACATCCAGAAAAAATATATTTATTGCCACAAAAAAGAAAAAAAAGGGCGGAGGATATTTGCAGTTTCGCATTATTGTGGGGATTTCTGTTCTCAAAAGAAATCCGTTTGTGACTGAATCCGCGAGTCCTGATCCTCATAAAACTGTATAGTGTATAGAGTTTTTTTGTGACATTATATTTTAGCCCACTCCAGCTCTGAAAGTTTCCGCAGTCTGCAGCATTTCACCTCAGACCACTCTGAATGACTGTTCACATCTACATCTGCAATTTGGGAAATCAGTGGGATTCCCCATTAGGATATGCCGAATGTTTTTTTGTAATTGCTCTTATCTAACTTCCATTGTTTGTCTGTATTTTTTTTGGTAGTTGGGTCAGGGAGCCAGAGGTCATCAACAAACGGAGACTCACCCGCTTATGAAGCTGCCTGTTTCTTTCTAACTACTGTGCCTGAAGAGCTACAACAGGCCCCTGTGGACTGACCGACACACATTCCGTGAAGAATGATTCTGCTCTCCTAACTGCATTCACTGGTATTTTCTGGAAAGACAAATCTACAAAACCAGTGGTCATGCTTGTCCCAACAGAAAAGAACAAAGAGTCTTATATTTTGGCTCTGAGCAAGCTTGAATCTCTCCACAGACTCTGTATGTGAGGAGGACAAAGTGGTCATCAGAGAGGACTCCAGGCTGTGGATCACTCGGCCCCTGCTGACAACTGTGCACTTCAGAGCATGCGTTTCCTTTTTTTCTGTTTTTCTGTTAAAGACCTTATCACAACGTGTCTTTTTTAGGGTTTTATGTGTTGATACTAGATATCAAGACATCAAGCCTGATAGCATCAGAAGAAACCCTAAAGGTACTTTTCTGATCATGCCGGAGGCGCTGCTGGCGCTACTCCGGCACGAATCTTTAATCTTTTTAATTGTAGCGTGAGACGGTGTCCTCTGTTCTCAGTGACGTGGAGATCTGGAAATGGCTCGACCTGGCTCAGGAGTGCTGGTGTCGGTTGGAGGGGGTCTGGGTTACCCCTCTCAGAGCATGGCCCGCGTGGTGGTGTGGGAGTGGCTGAATGAACACGGACGCTGGAGACCGTACAATGCTGCCGTGTGCCATCACATTGAAAACATTCTAAAGGGTGATGCACGTGGGACCGTCATTTTGGGGCAAGTGGAACCCCAGCTTGCACCCTACGTTATAGACCTTCAATCCATGCACCAGTTCAGACAGGACACAGGTGAGAAAATACACTCACACTTACACACACACACACACCCCTATATGTCTTACATATTTGTCTATTTGCAATAAGCATTTTCCAGGGTTTTAAAGTGGTTTGACATGAAATGGTTAATTGTATAGAAACATAAATCTCTTTGGAATGAAACATTTCAGATCACGCCACGGTGACTGATTTTGTTTACATTCTGAGGACTGAGTTGGCGGGTTTCCCTTTTTAAGGTGTGTTAATAAATGTTTATGTTAATAACGGAAAGCATTTATGAAGTAATTTGGTAACTAATTGACTGTATGCAAATGTTTTGGGAATGCTTACATCACCTTGTGTAGTTACAGCATAGATATACTCAGAAACAAACACACACACACACACACTTCAGTCCCCTGAGGTCAGTGCTGGTGTCTCTCTCTCTCTCTCTTGCTCAGTCTGTTTTCTCCTTTCTCTTAACATTAGCCGCATCCTGAATAGCTCTGAAGTGTGAAGAGTGGGTGAATGTGCCTCTCATTAAAACTACGGATGGTGAGAGGGTGAGCTGAGTTGGTGGAAAGGTCACAGCAAATCTTTCACCCTGCTTGAGCAGTAGTGAGAGGAACATTAGCACAGCAACTGTACTGATAATAAACACTTATAAAATATAAGCTTATACCAGCAGGACAATTAAGTCGCTCAGCTAACTAATTAAGTGGCAAAACAACCTGTTTTGAAGGATTGGCTTTGTTATAACAGCCTGGACTGCTTTTCGAATCAGGCACAAAACAGGGCAGCCAACCAGAACACAGGTCATTTACATATATCTAACTTAAAGGCATACTCACAGACATAGTCAGTTAGAAAAAAAGGGCGAATAGGTGATGTCATAAAAAATGAATTGTGACTAGTTTTGGCATCCTCTCCAACACTGTAAGTGGATATCAAAAGAAAAAAAAAAGAATAAAAGAACAAAGTATGATTTGGGATCTTTACCAGTACCAGTCAGGCAGAGTCAGGTAAGAGTCAATTTCATATCTGTGTAGACCTCTAATGCCTATGTTACAGAAGAATGTGAGATGATCTGTATGCTTTTATTACATTTGTACATATCATGAAAAGAAAACTGCGATGTCTGTATCGTATTACAGGAAAGACTAAAGAGTTGTGATATTTCTTAAGATATATTTCTTGAGTTGTGATATTTCATTTGTCTGCATTAGACTTGGATTAAGGTCAAAAAAGCTCTGAGACTTAAAAGAAATAAATAACGCTTGTGGACCGACTGAAAATGTGCCCAGTTTTTGCACGCAACAGTTTTTCAATATTTTAATAGTAATTAAATGCATGAAATGTAGTAAAAGTGTGTCTTCGCATGTATTAACTTCTTGCCATTTTCACTTTAAAAACACAGGAGTACAAATTTGCACATCATCCTTAAAAATGAACTGGAAAGCTTGTTGTTACTAGGGTACAATATACTTCATACACATACAACTATTAGATTTAGTGTTTAGAACTGAGGCACATCAATAGTCTTGTGCCCCTTTTTCACTCAGTTCTGTTCTATGACAGCACCAACCAATCATGTTTTGGTTTCTCAAAAGCGTTGCAGGCTTCAGTGTATACTGAAATGTTTCTCTGAAATTATAATGACAGAGAAAAAGTGCGAGAGATTCTGTATGTATTGCAGTATCCATTGTAAGTGGTTTGGATAGGTGAGGCTTGATCTTTGGCCAGACAGAATTGATCCATGTGTTCCCCAAGGGAGGTGTTTGTGGCTCTGACTGCACTGCTGTAGACTTATCCTCTTTCAGAACACACATACACACACACACACACACACACACACACACACACACACACACACACTGTTGATTCACATGAAATCTTATTGACCTCTCTGATTAATATACTGCAGTGAAATCTATAATTTGTGAATTGTGTATAGTGAAATACATTGAGAACCAGGGTGGGGAATATGAGGAGTTATAGTCATCTTGATAAATCATATTATTTAGCAGTTAGCCTTTCTGAGCATATCATATACATTGGCAGTACTTCAAGAGCACTGACCAACTGCATGATTTCATGACAAAGAGCATAATTAGATGTGGTCAGCTGTTTTTGTGAAACGATAACATTTTTAAATGTGGCACTACTGGATCTTTTTTTGCTATTCTAACTCATCAAACATCAGCAAAAAATAAAATACCATGATGCATATTGTGTATGATGAAAATGAAGTGTTGTTATATTCTCGCCAAATCAGCCAAGCCTGCTCTGAACTCATATCTTTTGTTTGTGAAATTATGTGAAATAACGCTCTGCTTTGAGGGAGAACCTCATTTCACTGTAGCTGAGACACCAAACGTAGCGAAAAATTTTGTAAAAGACTTGAAACATAATAAATGAAAAAAATAATAATAGAATTGTATAGTAGTTGGAAAGAAAAATAAATAAAAAGTAAATACAAATTACAAAATTAAAATTAAGTAAATAAACAAGTAAAACAATAATGAGTCAGGCCTTGGAATAAAAATAGGATAAGAGAGTTAAGACTAACCAACTTAACCAATTACTAATAGCTATATGTGAGAGATCACAAATTCTTGGGTGGGTGTGTGTGTGTGTGCGTGTGTGTTGTGCTGTTGCTGACTTTGGCCTTCATGTCACAGAGAGAGAGTGCTGCTGTGGTTGCCGTGGTAAAAGTACAGCCTCGTTTCACAGCTCTCTTTGTTTTCTGAGAGGACAACCGTGAGAAACTTAAAAGAAACTGGGTGCCTGCACACGCTTGTGTGAGCTTTTACCTGCAACTTTAGCACTGTGGGGTTTTGACTTCTGTATGTGTTGTGTGGTTGTGAGATATGCATGTGTATGAATACAGTGTTTGAGTGTGTGTGATATTGCTAATGGGGAATGGCTTCTCATACCTTTGTCTTTATTCTAAGATAGAACCCATTACTGGCCTCTGAAAAGTTTATGCTGTTTCACTTTATTGTAAACTACCAGCCTGTGAAATACACTACTGCTGCATAACTGCATAAGGAAAAAGCCACGCACATAATGCAGTACTGCTGTGGATGTTATTTACAGTGGTCTGCATTATTATTCATCAAATCGACCTACTACTTGTTATATAAGCAGTGAGTGCTCCTTGTACTTTTGAGTCACTGGACGCGTCCTCTATGACAACTCAGAAGTCCAGTGATGCAGCTCAGCAGACAAAAAGGAGAAATCCACAGCTTTTTCAGAATTTCTGCATAATTGAAAAGTAAAGGAAAGTAAGAAGTAAAGGAAATCATTCATTGTGGTCTGACGAGTTTCGTTCTAGAGAAACCTATCGAGCCAGAACTGTGCTGTGGTGGTTATAACAACGTGAAGAGGTTAATGCCTCTGAAAGCTCCCTCACAGAAAGCTATTATACTGTATAGTTGCATTTACGCTGCAGGATGCCTGAGACATTTTAGGATACATTTATGTTAGCTCTGAAATACAGTTTTGATCTTAAAAATACATATTTTTAATCTGATCATGGCATCATATAGACCGTAATCAGCAGCTGTTGAACTATAACCAACATTTTTAACATTTTGCAATTGAAATTACACCAAAGGGGTGTTCAACTCTATTATGGAAGATAAAAACATTCTTGAAGAAACATAACTGGTGAAGAGTTACATTAAAACGTTGCTTAAAAATGTACCTACCAGAGTATTAATAGGTTTTGATGATTTGACCTGATTGTATATTTCAGTGGTCAGCTAATAAAACCTGCTGACTTAAAAACCACCATTACTTAATTTACCGATGGTAGTCGGAACCTGTTACCCAGTATAGACGAAGAACAGTCAAGCCATGGGTTTGTCTCTCACTCGCTTGTGCTCTCTGGCTCTGTCTGGTCAGAGCTTGTCTTGTCTGGAACTGGGGAAGGTGAATAATGTCAGCCAGATGCATTTTGGCAGTTGCTTCCCATGCGGCTGCTCTGAAATGGAGTAATGTACGGCCTTAGTTTCCACTTTGCTCATTAGAAACAACAGCCAAACGTGCTCTTAGAGGGAGGCAGGGACTGCCTGTGCAACTTCAAGGTGAATTTTAATCAGACACAGAGACAACCTGTCCAATAACACCTTAATCTCTCACTCCTAGCTAGAGGTCTTACACTTGCTTTGAAGAGGAAACACTTTGCAAGTAATGAAATAGTAATGAAAATGACTAAATACTGATTTAATAAGGTTTTCTTGCTTGATGGCGTATACGCATTCACATTTTGCACAGCACCAGATAAACAGTATAGCGTAGCATATCATATTGTATTTAGTACTAAACATTTTCTGTAGAGTTCTGGAAAGTTTTATTTTGACAAACTGTATTTTATATAGTCCTTGTCTTTGTGACTCTTTGTGTCAGTGCAGTGGTAACATACAGTTTCCTCTGGTATCAACAACAGTTTCTGATTTTGATTCTATGAGAGACATTAGGCAAGCAATCTGTAATCTCCAGTCAGACCAAATATTGAGAGAGGATACAAGTTTGGGACCCTGCAAAAAACACTTGATATTTGTGGATACAGCAAAACAGCAGAAGTCAAAAAGTAGTATAATGCCATAGTCAAATAATAACTTAAAATGATGGAATTGATTGACGACAGCCACACTCTGTAGTTGAGGATATTGGATATCACGTATTGAGGTCTACACAGTGTAATAATATTAATTCTACAAGAATTTCTTGTAGTTTTTTTAGTTTCAGCTAAGGACATTTTGGTGCGTCACTATCAGAAAAAGATAAAAAAAAGAAGATAAATAAAAAAGATATTTCGGATGTTTCTTAAAAGTATCCAAAATGAAGTTCCTCAGTTAATAAGCAAAGAGACTAATCTGTGTTTTTTGTAGTTCATGGAGGGGATTCATGGAATGCCAGTATCTAAGCAGATCTAAGATCACATGTTGGAACCTAAACAGTCCTTCAGTTTGGTATGCAGGTGCTCTTCCATTTAAAATTTTAGAAAACAGGTAAAGGAACGTTTTAATGTAACCTAAAAGATACAGGTAATCAGTGCAGTTCTTTCAGAACAATGCAAACTTAACTGAACAATAGCAAACCATTCAGAGCTTTTCTTAAATACTCTACTAAAAATGTAATCTGTTTGTAATAATGCACTAGAAATCCAGACATCCAGATCCATGGAAGACTGTCTTGCTGAGGATGGGACAAACAAGATTTCAAGGAGAACGTATCTTTAAAGTGACATGAAAAGCTAATATTGTGCTTACTGTAATATATAAATATGTTTTGTGTTTAGACATTATATGTTGCTGTGTTGCAACTTTTCTAAGATGTAGAAATCTTATATATTTTAAACAAAGGTCTGTTCGCATTTCTGTACACATTTAATTCTGGACTGCATTGGTATGCCTGGTTGTTAGACCACACACACCGGTTGTTAGACGTGTGTTTGTTTGTGTGTATATACGTGTATGGGCTGACGAGGTTAGATCACTTCAGAATTTAGACTGGGTATGTGGGTCTAAAGATAAAAGGAGTTCAGTGTGGGAAAAGCAGAGGTGTGAGGTGTCATCTCTGAGTTCAGCAGCTTTATGGTGGGACGGGACTTTCCACCAATCATGGTGTATTTGTTTATGTATATGAAAGAGAGAGAGAGAACTTTGTGGGTGTGAGAACTTGAATCAGTCTTCTGACATTCTGAAGCTACTATTTAGAGGGGTTGTGCTGTAGTCTTGTCGGACTGGGTAGAGTTCGGAGGGGGATTACCCTTGTTCACATATGGGGTCTCGACAACCTATCACCAGACGTTTAGCCATTAAAACAGGTTTAACCTAGTTATCCTGTGTATTCTTGTTATGAGATCACTTCTGGCCTGGCAAGACTAGTTGTTGTGCACTGTAATTGTGTCACAGTGTATGCAAAATTATAAAGCTGCTGATACTAATTCAAGAATTCTTTCACAAGAGAAGATTGAAGGAAATAATGTAAAATTTAACAAACTTTAATCAAAATTTAAACAAACTTGAAGTGATGAACTGAAAGTTGCATAACCTCAATTGTTTTTCAGTTTCAGTTTCCATTATGTGTTGGCCTGCTTGCCCGCTTTCTGTGCTTGTTTCTTTTTCTCTCCATAGTAAAAAAACTCCAACTCGGTCTCCATAGTACTCACTGTTGCAATATTTTGTTGGAAACTTTTTAAAGGACATAACATACACAAATGATATGAAGAAAAGTCATTGCCATGTTTGCAATATGGATAAATCTGAGAGCATATTATGTCACAGTTGAACAGCTAATGGTAGATAAGGACACGTAAAACAGAAGTTGGGATGGGATAACTTATTATTATAAGAAAATTGTTTGTTACATATTATCAGTGTCACGAGACATGGGTGATGGAGATGAAACTCGGACTTACCTGGCCTGTTGAAGTTCGCCCTTGTAGCGTGATGG
>JBBPCY010124701.1:0-17280 GCA_037974405.1 Brachyalestes nurse | reverse complement strand
CTGCATTTACAGCGGTTCAGTTGTCAACTTCGTTCAGATATATAGTACATACACATACCTTTTGTGTAGGTGTGTAGTGTACAGTTAATGAAAAAAGACTGTTTTTTTTATCAATTCGGGTTGTGTTTCATTCTGTAACATTCTACCTTGTTCCTTATGCTTCAGCTTTTGCAAGCAAGTTAGATGCATTAGGTTTTGTAAGTGTGGTGGCAATACATTTCAATGCAGTGAAATATGTACTTTTAATACTTAAGTATTTTTGAAAGCAATTACATCAGTACTTTTACTGAAGTGAAATTTGACTGTATGACTTTCACTTGCATTGGAGTAACATTTGACTAGTGGTATCTGTACTTTCACTTAAATAATGAAGTTAGGTCCTTTGGCTGCCTCTGCATAGATGGCCAATCTGTCCGACAATGATTACAGTAAGTCTGTACACAAAGGCTTTCTATTGTTATTTATCTTCATAGAGACTCTCTCTCTCCAGGTTGACCAGAGGAAGAGGGGTTCCGATTTGAGTCTTGGTTCTTCCAGAGTTTTTTTTCTCCAGCTTTAGGGAGTTTTCCACCCGTGGCTTGCTCACTACGCTTACGCTTACGGCATTTAGCAAACGCTCTTATCCAGAGTGACGTACATCACTAGGGGCTCAAAGGTAGTAGACAAGGCTTTGGCCTTACAGTGATACTGGTATAGATACTGCACACTGCTTGATTGGAAATCATGGAGGAAACCCTGCCTCTCTGTGGGACAAATGTGATGAAAGAGGTTGCTCAGCAGTGAGACAGAGCTAGTACTCTGAAACATGGGTGTCTGTTCAAGGTGTTCACTGCATGTACATGCATGCCAGATGCAGATGCACCATCAAAGATGCACAGCCATATATGCTTACCTGGAAGACCTGTCCCACTCCCAGGCATGTACATTTATCTTCCCCAGTTAGAGGCTGCTGTGCCCTGGACCCACAGGGCAGACATGTAGCCAGACCCTCTCTCGGAGCGTAGTGGTGTGGAGGGCAGCTGATACAGCTTTGGACGTCCACAGCCCATAAACCAGGCCCAAATGTTCCCCTGGGACACGGCACTGCAGTTTCTCTCCCCTCTGGACAGTAGTAACCTTTTCGGCAGGCACGGAAAATCAGCCACATATACTTCACTTTGCTTCACTTTACAACTTGATCTTTCCCTTTAGGGAAAGAACATCGTATCATGTTTAAGCCCACAAAACAGTCTACCTAAAACACCAGCAGAAGCAAACAACAGGCACAAAACTCTTACACAAAGGGCCACAATCTCAAGTGATCTTCCCATATTCCTTATGCCTTACAGCAAGACATTATGCACCTTACCTAGCTGACATGTGGGCTGGAGTCCTTGTGTTGTATTTAGCCCCAAAGTGGCCCTCAACCCCCACCAGAAGAGTACTGGCAGAGAAGGCCAACAGTAGCCCCTGGTCCAGCGCATTGTCCTGCAGTAATGTCTTAAGACTCTGAGATAACCTGGGGCAAAATAGGAAGCACTTTCTCTCTCACGCTGAATGATTCATGAATACCATAGAGGTAAGGTATCACATGCGCCAGTGGGCCGAGAGACTACTGAATGCCACCAGGTCGTATTACATACCTTTTTACCTGCTGAACCTGATTAGTGATTTGAGCCATGGTTTACCTGTCTTTTAGCACCATGTGCATTCATTGCTAGTTTTGATAATACAAGCCAAGGCTGGGGAAAATAGTTAAGATGTAGTAAGACAACCATGTGTGGTTAATCAAATCAATGGATTGTTTTTTAAATGAAAATTAAATATGTGTGTGTGTGTGTGTGTGTGTGTGTGTGTGTGTAATAAACATTTCTGAAGTTTAAATTCTATGTGAATTTTTTCACTGCTTTCTTTAAACTCGCAACAGGACACTAATATAAGCATGTCATGAACTGTAGTGTCAGATTATGTTGATTAATATAACATTACAGTTTACCATTACCAGTACTGATAATGGTACTGTTATATCTATATGTTATATAATCTTCCACTCTTGCCCATTTATGACAGCACATTACCTGTTTTTGACCTGTTTATGTCAATGTTATGTACTTGTAAGCTGCAGGTAAAGTTATGTTTAGTTTTTGAAAATTCCAGCAGCATTACACACACACACACATGCCATTATCATTACCAGGGTCCTATGGGGTAAAAGGAGGCTAATAAACGATGCCAGATAGACAACTGTCTGTAACTGTAAGCTATATAGTGCACCTGTACAGTCAGGGAAGCTGATTAAATGGACAGTGAGTGTAGACACAAGGTAGTTGTACACAATGAAGTGTGGAAAAACTATAGGGTAGTATTCATAAGACCGTGCATAGACCTTTCAATCATAGACCTTTAATCAATTTTCATGTCAGTTTACCTCAGAAAATTTAATGCCAGCCTGGAATAAGTTTTAATGGGTGTTTATTATTTGAAATAGTTATACCATGTACAATAGTCTTACCATGTGAAGTTTTACTTATATACTACCGATTACGATTATGTGCAATAACGTATTCCTAACCACCATTATTGTTATTAGTAATTCGGCAATTCGCGGGTTGGCTCCAGGCAGACGCAGACAAAGTACCTAACTTAATTACTTAAGTGAAAGTACAGATACCATTAGTCAAATGTTACTCCAATACAAGTGATATAGTCAAATTTCACTTAAGTAAAAGTACTGAAGTAATTGTTTCCAAAAATACTTAAGTATTAAAAGTACAAGTGAAAGAATTAAAATTAACAGAATTAAAAGAAGTGAAAAGTACGGGTTTGTCTTTCAAATGTAGTGAAGTGAAAGTTATAAGTTTAAAAAAAAACTACTCAAGTGAAGTACAGATACTCAAAAACTGTCCTTAAGTACAGTACTCAAGTAAATGTACTTAGTTACTGTCCACCTCTGACTGTTACAGCCCTAGTACGCACGTCGTGACAGATGGACTGACCAAAAGCACAGGCGCAGCGGATTCCACTCCGGGCAAGTGGGCTGGTGTTTGCCCGCCATATGAGGAGAGCTGGTCCCAGCATTGGGGAGAACCAACGCGGGTGAATCGGTTCTCAATCACTCAAAGAAGGAGGAAGGAGCTGATTTGGACTTCTGGGACAACTGGTTGACACATCAGCCACCCTGGCTGCCGAAACGGCCAGCACTGAGGGCAGCAAAGGGGAGAGGGTCTTTTGGGCGCCCTGGAGTGGCACCTATTATATGAAAAACCAGGAACATCTGGTGGTGTCCTCTGGTGGTGAGTGTTTTCATTAATTGGTTAAAGTATGAGTTCTGTTTTGTATATATAGTCTCTTTGTTCATGTTTCATTTATCAGTCCACCCTCATGCTATCCAAGGTGTGTACCTGTCCTATGTTCATGTGTTTGTTTCTGAGAGAGAGTATCGGCCCGCGTGCCTGTTTTGTTTTGTATTGCTTTGTTTAAATAAAGACCCTATCAAGAGACCATGGAAATCTGCGCCTGCACCTCCTCATTCTAGAACAGGTATGCACCCGTCGTGACAATGCAATATTACATGTAAAACTCTAGAATGAGAGATCTCCCTATTTTTAATTAGTGGGATGACAATCAGGTGGAATGGGTGTTTTATTAAAAACAAACATTGGCTAATGTTCACCATAGAAAAACACAACAATAGTGTGCCTGGAAGGTATGCAATGAGAAAGACACTGCTTTCTAAAAAAAAACGAAGGCTATTGGAAAAATGTTTTGAGCTGTAATGAGACCAAAATAGAACTTTTTGGCTTAAATGAGAAGTGTTATAATTATTAATAAAGGAAAACACTGCATTCCAGCATTAGAATCTTATCCCATCTATGAAACATTGTGGTGACAGTATCATGGTTTTGGGCCTCGTTTGCTGCATCTGGACTAGGACAGCTTACCATCATTGATGGAACAATAAATTCTTAATTATACTAGCAAATTCTAAAGGAAAATGTCAAGACATCAGTCCAGGAACTGAATCTGAAGAGAAAGACACACACAAGTCATTCTACCAATTAATGTTTTGGAATGGCCAAGTCAGTTTGTAATGGCCATAGTCCAATAAGAGTGTTTGGAAAGGTCCTGAAGAGAGCAGTAAATGTGAGGAAACATCCCAGAGCTAAAATAACGTGCTGATCAAGAGTTACTGGAATGTTAGGTATTTACAAGGGAGTCACATGCAATACTAAAACATATCACAAATGTAATATTGGGTAATTATCCTTAATAAATAAATGTCAAATTATAAAACAGTTCTCTCATTTATCTGGATGGATAAATGAGAAATGGATTTTCTTTAAGGAATCTAATGATGTTTAAGCAAAATTTACGCAAAAAGCTGCTTTTGCTTATATAATGCTAATTTTGTAATCAAACAGTTAACTCAGCAACGGCAATCCACACTGTAGCCTCACTTTCTTTTTTGAAAAAAGGCACACCTCATTCTACAAAAAGTATATTTTGCCAAAATTATGTTGGTTTAACACACTGTACAACCTAATGACACACTAATTATGCAAATTCAAAACAGCACTTTATTCCTTTTAGAGTGTAAGGGTTTAAGAATGAACAGTGAACTTTAATTAAAGTCAGTATGGTTGTGTAAAATGAGACAATTCTATAAGAATACAGCTGGTAAGACATGGCTAAAGTGTTACCGTGAAAACTACCGCCACTACCGTGGTGCTTTCTTTCTTTAGCATATATCCAAAGTTCACAGCCTCTTCCTCATGGGAGCAAGTGATGAGAGCCTCAACTCCCTCCCCACACAGTGTAAACTCCAGAGCTATTTCACTGCACTTAACCTCCAGCATCTCACTGTACTGATTAAATCAAACACACACACACAAATATTTATGAATCTGTCTTATACTTTGTAGTTCTTTTGGTGATAAACATCTACAGAAACTCACTAGACAATGTATAATCTCTTCCATCTGTTACGTATTGAAAAACAGGCTTTGTTTATGTCCTACTAATTAAACAGATTATTTTATTCATACTTCATTACAAACACCCAGCCTGTACTTTTTCTCACGGACCACTTTCTGAGGTCCATCCATCCTACAGGTCTATAATATAGGTAGGGGTAGGTAACATGACTATATTGTTATGCTATAAACGTATGATAGAAGCAATGTTACACTATATATTGTGGTATTGTTAAGCGTTATGTCCGGGAACTTGGGGATCAAACCTGTGTTGCTGGTGTCTCAAGCAAACTGCTTGAGACACCAGAGCTGTTCAAGAGGCAGAGATGAAGGATCTATTCATTAAAAAAAAAATAGAAATAAAAAGACAGACATGAAGCAACGATAAAAAGAAAAAGGAGGAAAAGGAAAGGGATAGAAAGTAAGCCATGGAATGATTACTGAGTGAAGGGCAAAGTTAGATATTGGGGAACAAGAGAAGGAAAAAATATGCCACAAAGGTAAAAGAAAAAAATGAGTCAGATTGGAACAAAAGACGATGAAGGCAAGGACCAGTGAGATGAGAGTTTGATAAGTAAAGGGACTATGGAGAGAAGGTGCAAGAAATAAGGTGAGTAAAAATACCAGGTGCAAATTATTGGAGAAGCGAATGGAAGCACCGCAGTGGGAGAAGACACAGAGAATAGGAAGAGAGAGCAAAGGAAATCCTGGAAAGATAAGCAAGGGGACAGGTGAGAAGACAGGGTTGGCCTTCATCTACTGAAGCTGGCACAATCTCAGATGCCTCGGGACGGGTAGAAGGATAAAGAACAGATAGAAAGAGTCAGCGTAGTTGCCATTCAGAATACAGTGTGCCAGCACTGGAGTATGAGGTTATGGGTTGGGTTACTTGAATGAGGAAACACTTGACCGAAAACCAAAACCGAAAGACATTATTATACCAAAATTTTGTAATATTGCTGTTATGGCTGGAACTTTGTGTACATACCTCACTAAAGTCAAGCATTGCAATTGCATAAATGAATATTCATGGTTCAAACCAAAAACCGAAAATGAGGAAACACTTGGCCGAGATTATTATTAAATTATTAAAAGAATAAATCTGTTACAAAACTATGAACATATTTAGCATTCAAACAATGCACATTAAATATCTTCTCTTAAAACTAGTGAATTCAAGTGCATTTTAACATTCTGAACGAAGTGCATGAACAAAGTACATTTAGAACAAGTGCTTTAAAAAAAACTGCTGAAAGATCTAACATTCTCTGAAGGCTTATAACAAAATAGTGTATTAAAATAAAGACTGACCTAGCCCATATATTAATTGTAATCATTTTAAAACTTTCTTGCCTTTTCAACAACACAGGTGTGCTCGAAGAGGAAGTCTTGCCTCTTCTGTGCTCGATCAGGATGTTTTGATTTTATATGATAAATTAATCCCGACGTTGAGAAAGTCTTTGTGGATGCACCACCTCTAGAAATATCAGCATTCCACGCTTTACAAACGGCTTTCCGCGTGTCTTTCTTAGATATATCGAAATGCACCCACATGGCAGACATGTTGACTCTAATCCAATGTGGTGCGTGCTGGCTGCGGTTGTTGATTGCGTCATCACTGTTTCGGTGGAGTTAAAAAAAAAAAAGAAAAGAAAAAAAGGATAAAACCAAAAATGCTTTTTTTTTTGCCATTTTTGGCCAAAAATATTCAGTGCATGCCTAATAATTATATTTTAATTATAATATATTTTTATACTGGCACATAATTCTTTGTACTACTTCTGTGAGCAAATTACATGCTAAAAATATACATGTAACTCTTTATGAAAATCAAAGCAGTCTTAGACATTATAGGAAATAGTCTTAAAAGATATCACGTCTGGCCATGAAATTATACTTGACATTAAAGAAGGTAAACATCATTCCACATATTATATACCTATACTTTACAGCCACATAATTAGCAATGGTTTGGCGTACTGTGACACAGAGTAGAGTAATTGCCGTGGACATTAAATGCAATTCACTACATTGTGTATTGTGCTTAGGGGTGTTTCTTGCCATATGTGCTACACTCCAGCAGAGGTCAGTGTGGCCTACCTTTTTGGCCAGGGCCAGCAGGAGTATGTGGGTGTCTTCAGGTTTGACCTCTCTCATAGCATTCAGCACAGTGAAAGGCTCATTTAGGTCCAGAGGACCTCAGCTACAGCTCATTTTAAGAATGACACTCATTATTACACACCAACAGACAGGTTTCCATAAAGTAGTGTAATGATGTGGCATCATTAATTACAGCAATTACAAAAGTAACAGCAACAAAAACACTTTGCTTTTGGTCCAGAAGGGTACATTCACAAATTCTGATGAAATGTTCTGGACTGTCACCATGCTCAAAACTTTTTGACCTGTAGTGCTGAAATAATCAAACAGAACTTTAAACACTATTCCTATTTAACAACATGGAAAGCAGGAAATAATACAAACTGTGCATACCTACTGACACCTGACTGAAGTCAACAGTGGTTTCCCAATTGTCAGAAATGACCACCAGATCTGGTCTGACAGCTGGACAATGCAGTTCCAGGTAGTGTGTTACAGGAGCTGTAAAGATTTCCTTCTAGTCAGCCTTAAGCTGAGAAGTACTGTTCTTTAATGTGGTTTTAGATATTATTTACCACATTTCCACATCACACGGAATATGTCCAATAATACTGGCGTTACTATTATGCCTTTGACAGTAATGTTTATTGCTGAAAGTGAAAGAACAACACTTTAATCCACCCTATCCAGACAGGATTAAAAATAAACATGGGGACCATTGTGTAATTTCCTGCCATGTTGGTGCGAGGAAGGAGGACGCAACTGCGAGAGAACTTTAACAAAACAAGAATGCTTAATCGAAACTGAGAACAAGGTATGAGCTAGTGAGCTCCGAACAAAACAAGTCCATGAACTGAAATGGTTCTTCAACTCTCCGCAGTTCAGGGGTTTAAGGGACACGATCAGCTGGGCAGCTGAATCAGTCACATCTGTGGGGAAAACAGAGAACAGACACACAAAGAGAGAGGGGGACAATCATTGTCCCCTGTGATAGTCTATAGCAGCCTTAGCCCTGCTTCAGTTCCCAGGCTCAGACAGCGAATCGCCTGCCACACAAAGCGTGAGCCGAGGAGGAGAGGAGAGCAGATGGTTGGTTAAGAGGTCCGTGCTCACTCCTAAAACAGAGCTAGACTAGAACTGATGTTCACAGTCGAGCGAGCAAGGGTTGGTGATAGATGACCGCACGCCTGCCGCCCTGCACCGGCCACCTTTTCTTTCACACACATATGGGATGCTCGACACAAAGAAAGGGCCATTTGAGAATCAGAAAACTTTAATGATCCTAGAGGAAATTGTTTATGTAATGACGGCTAAGACAAATCCCCAGAGTTGCGACATACACTCATATTAAAAGAGCTTTTAAGATATTAATCCCCAAACCAGTGACACAAACGCACAGACAAGCCAGCTTCCCTAAAGCTAGGTAGCTCAGAATCCCCAGACTGTGCAGACAGGCACAGTAGCACATCTCAGTGGGTAGAATATTTAGACAGAGCACTGCACGGAGTTAAAGTCACGTGGTGTGATTCATCAGCATTTTGTGATTAACTGATCGAAATTAACAGTTAATAGTTAAAAAGGCCAAAACTCCTAACGAGGTTCAGAGCAGTTAGCACTTTGGAAACGTCAGGCATTGTAGATGAAAACCTGCTCTAAACACAGAGCATACTGTGACGTCACACGAGCGGCGTACAGTCCGACGCGACAGGTCTGTTTTCCTAAACCTTCGTTTTTCTCGTCCACACGTAAACGCAGAAACAGAGTTTTCAGAAATCTCCACTTTGGCTGGAGTTTTCAAAAACCTCTGTTGTCACGGACCCAAAACGCCGTTTACGTGTGGACGAAAGGCCAAAACGCATTGAAAAACCTCCGTTTTCAGAAATACCCGTGTACGTGTGAACATGGCCTTAGATAGTTAGCAAAATTGCATTGTATGAATTTACAGAGAACACATTTTAAAGCCCATTTCCTGTTTATTTAGTTTAAGCTGTTGGGGTTGGGGAAAAATATCACATGTGGTCTGTGCAAAATTTATGGCATTTAAATATATTTGAAATATATAATATGTTCATTCATTCATTCTTTCATTCATTCATTAATTTTCTGTAACCACTTAATCCTTATTAGGGTTGCAGGTATCAGGAGCCTATCCTGGGGTCTACGCCAGACCACTGCAGGGCATATAAAATGTTAAATGCAGCAAATATATAGAAAGTAGGGTTAGGCGACCCTAGTGAGGAATAAGCGGTTACAGAAAATGCTGGATTTAAGTGTGTTCCATGTGTAGACTTATTTTCGCTGGAAAATGAACAAAATGTGATTTGACTAGTTGTTTTCAAACCTTTGTATGCAACTATATCTGATCTGAGCCTATTGGAACCTCTGAATAATAATATAGTCACTGTTCACTCACAAAATGGTTTGTCTAGACTTGATATTGTATTATTTCTGTGACCTAGGCAGTAGGAAGCTATTACTTTATTCAGTCAACGAAGGAGGAGAGACCCTCTTGGTGCTGTTTTCTTGTCCACTTTATTACAGTAAATACAGACAGTACAGATCAGTGATACCCCTGGTCTGTACTTTCCACCATGAGAGATAAACTGTGGGCACAAAATTACACAGAGCTTTTGCAATCACTGCTCCAAGATTCAAATTATGGAAAGAAATCACTTGGAAAGATATTAAGTTAGATTTTCTCTGCTGTGAGCTGGCAGTGCTTTTGAAGAACATTTGAAAACTCTTCAATTACAGTGTCACCATAAATTTACCATATAGTTTATGCATAAAGAACTGCTCGTATATTTGCAGGCGATGACATGCAGATATTCCGAGTCCTCTGCACATGTCTGGTTTGGAGCCAGTTTGGCACTTTTTGTACGGCTGAGTGTAATGAAGCTGTGGCAAAAGTCCAACATTACAGAATGCAGTACTGTGTATTATGCCATGCTTGACAGCACTGATTGCACCAGGAGGTTTCTTTCAGTGCACAAAACACTTTGATATTGCTCCGACCTGAAACAGTCTCATGTTCAAAAAGGCTCTTGTAAATGTAAAGCACAATTAGGTTTGATCTCGTGGAACATACAAAGAGAGTGAGGTAGGTGGTTATGTATTAACAATTGAATGACTGCATCATTGAACATATACTATTTTACACTCTATGGACAAAAGTTTTGGGACGCCTGACAATTACACCAGCTCTCTTTGCAGCTGTAACATCATCTTCTTGGAAGGCTTTCCATTTGGAGTGTTTTGATTAAAATACTTATTTCAATTGAAAGTTTTAAATTAAATTAAATTAAGTTTTTGTTAGTGAAAAGACATTAAAACAACTTCTGCAAAATCAAACACAAAGTATGATATGTGTAAGTTCAGTCAAGACTATCTTTGGCCGATATTACAGCCTCTAAAGGTTTCTTTAAGCCAGCTAACAGTTTTTCTCTTGATTTAGGATTTTCCCCCACATTTCCTTACAGAACACTTTCAGAAATATTGGTAGATCCTCTTGCGTGCACAGCATGTGTAAAAATAAATCACAGATTTTCAATGATATTCAAACCTGGCAGTGACAGTAACCAAAACCTTCATCTTTTGTGTTTTGAAGTGGTTCAAGTTTGATTATGTATGTTTTGGATCATAGTTGTAGTGTTATATCCAATGTCTTCCACAGTTTCTTCATTGACTGTGGGACATTAGCTCACAGGTATATTTGACATTAAGTAAAAGTCTTTCTTCCCTCTATCCAAATTTCCCTTAATCCTGCCTGGCATGCAGCACAAAAGCCTGCAATATCCACCCTCATGGGTTTTTTTTTATTAAAAAGCTTCTCTTATTTCTACAAACATGAGAAAAATGTGTGTCTGCACCAACTGTATCCAGCTTTAAAAAGGTGCAATTCTATTGCACTTTCAGTTTTCCTTTATGTATTCTTTTATTATTTTTATTTCTTTCATTATTTTATTCTATGTTGTTCATTTGTTTTCTATATCTTGAAAGCACACTGAATGATCTTTTGTGTATGATAATGTTCTACATTTACAGAGTAACATCTGGGTCGTCACCCAGCTACCTTAATCCTATCGTTCTGCCTTATGTTCCTACTTGCTTCCTTTACCCTCCAAGAAGCATCGTCTGGCTCTGCCATCCCTACACACAAGGTAAACCCAGTCCAGACTCTTCTCATTCATAGTTCTCTGCTGGTGGAATGAGCTGCCAAAGGCGATCAGAGCAGCAGAATCTCCTCTCCTTATGCACTATCTATCTTCCTGCATTACTCTTACATAAAGATTTAGCACTCTCCTCTGCTTCTCACACTGTCTTGAAACTTGAATGTGTCCTCATATTGTAAGTCGCTTTGGATAAAAGCATCAGTCAAATGATTGTAATTTAACTTGAAACTTCATCAGACTACAGTACTTGATTCCAAAGTGCTTCTGATTTTGTTAAGTGTTTTGTTACATACCTTAGACACTGACTTTGTGAGATCACAGTTAAGGTAACCTTCTAATGAGCCTTCTCTGAAGAAGATGTTCTGCATCAAAGCTGCTCAGTGTGGCAGTGCATCACTTTCCTTTGGGTCTTTGGCAGTTCAGTGGAAATTTTTTTTAATTACTTGACTAGCCTACGGATAGCTCTTTAACTTTTATTCTTTAATGACATTTTGGACAAAAGTACGAACTTGTTTAGGTATCTTTTATAGTCTTCTCTTGCTTTGTAAGCGTTAATTATCTTCATTGTCAGATCTTCGGTTGGCTGCTTAAATGAACCCAGAGATCATGTAAGCACAAGACTGTTGTTTGAAAGGGTTACATAATTTATTATACTCTAGTGTTTTCTAGATGTGATTTGAATTAAGGACTAATGAGTGAAACTAGCTCTTACAAATAAATAATACTGGGAGATTGATTGGAAGCTCGCCCAAATGTTATATCAACTTATTTGCACTCAACAAAACATAAAAAATGAAAAACATGTCCCATGGATAAACACATATGACTGGTGGTCCCAAACTGGTATACAGACAGAATGATTTGAGATGAATAACAGCCAAATCTGTAGCTAGTGCAATGGTCCATTATATTAAGTACAGTACTACTAGATTTTTAGTCTCTTTTGTACATTTACTGCATTCACAAGCAATGATCCAGTATACCTATCAAAAATAGTGCATATGTTTGTTTTGCTTTGTTTGCGTAAGTTTTTGCTGATTTTGTAGGAAAACCAAAAAGAAATACAAGACGGAAGCTTGTGTCAGAAGATGTGGATGTGGAACATTTTATTCTATACTGACATATACATAAGGTACATATATACGATCCTATACCCTGACATTGTGTAAAACTGTTTGCATGTCCGTGAAGGTTGCGTGATTATGGAGGGTGGATGGCCTACATGTGTGTGCAATTGTGAAACCTTTTACTCTGCAGGTGCCTCCATCTAATCAGCAATCGGCACAACATGCTCTCTCAGACACACACACACTCACACACACATACACACACACGTACATACTCAGGCACACAAAGCATAAATATGTTAATAGCCCCAGATAAAACCTCTTTGCCTTGCACATGGTGATTGCCCCAGCAGGGTTTTCTGCTTTTGGTCTTTCATGTTCGTTACATTGGTGGGAAATGTGTCTCTGAGCTTCTGCCTTCTTATGATTTCAAGCAGGAATGCAAGAGAATCAGCAATGAAGCTGACAATCAGTAAGTGACTCAAACAGACCATTTTATTTTCATCTTCTTCTGCTTCAAAGTACATTTGATACAATGCGCATCTAAAATAAAAGTGTGAACAAAAGAGAGCTTTGAGAAATGGGCCATGAATTCCATGGACAGAGCATACAGTTAATGTCTAAAAATGCACAGCGCTTGTCTCACATGTCTCACAAATGGCAGAATCTTGAACCTCACACAAAGGTTAAACCTACATAACATGCTGTTGAGGATCAATTCAGAACTTTGGGCTTTGTGCCCTTCAACTCATTAAAGTGTGCCCCACAGTATTAACACCAGGCGTTTCCACGTTGGCCATAGTAAAGTAGCTCAGTATGTGAAATTTGAGCTTATGGTGTGCTACTGTGTTTTCACTATATAAAGAAGGCCCATGCTGCTTTTATAGTTGGATGCACTGCAAAAGTTTCTACGCAAGCATGCACACACATTCAGAACAAAATTCAGATGAAAATGCTTATAATTAATTTGTTAAATGAGAGTAATGATAGGCCACTGAAGTTTCATTTGCTTGCTCAACATGACGGAACCAGGAGATCATTATTTGTAGAGAAAATTGTGTTAAAAGGCAGAAATAGCTGTTTTTGCCCCATCAAGAGATGTATGCGCTGACTGGCCACAGATGGTTGGCACTTAGATGTATTTAGGCAATTACGGAGAACCTTAAACCGTTCGGTGCATACGATCCCCCTTCAACCCATTTGTAATTTGTGACATAGCTTCAGTTCATCTAGCTAGAAGTTTCAGTTTCTTGTCTTGTTCTGCCAAGAATTCATCCCTGGACTTGGAGAATTCCAGACAGACTGGAAGCCTCGGCCTAGCCAGTATTCAGCTTCGGGATTCTACCCAGGTCAGGAATCAATGTGGGACCTACAGGCATCTGGATCCATTTGTCTTCCCCTCTATAGTCTGCCATCAGTGGAGTACCAAGGTGGAAGATGTGCTGAAGAGTAACAGACCTTCTTTCCAGACGTTTCTGTGCTGAGGATCTCGATACATCAGTGTGCGGTAGAGGCCCAACTGCACAGAAAAGTAAGAAAAGTGTCCATTTATTACACATGCGCACACCACAGCACATAGTGTGAACAATGGGAAATTCTTTCTCTGCATTTAATCCATTCACCAAGTGAAGCAGTGGGCAGCAAGCCATGCAGCCTCCAGGGAGCAGTGTGTGAGGACAGTACCTTTCTCAAGGGTACCTCAGTGGTGCAAATGGCAGTCCTGGGATTCAAACCCACAATCTTCCAATCACAGGTGGCATTCCCTAACCACCAGACCACCAGCTGCCCCAAAGAAAGTAAGTATGATTTTGTGATAGCATCAGTGCAGTAATTTGAAGCCTGGAAACCGTCCAAGACCAGGAAACTGTACCGGTTCAAGCTAATGTGGTGCAAGGGAAACTGAACTAGTGCAGACTTTAGCAAGTTTGTAATGTGCTGCTATAGTTGCAACTCAGCAGATTATACCTGAGTGAAATTGAAAATATTTTTTGCTTTGATTTGTGATTTGTGGACTTTATGTATCCACGCTATACAGCAGGGGTGCCCAATCCTGGACCTGGGCAGCTCCGATGCAGCTCACTTGGCTTTAATATTCAGATACCCCTGAAAACCTTTATTACATGGTGTAAATCAGGTGTGTTAGATCACGACTGGAGCTAAACACTGCAGGGTGGTACAGCTCCAGGACTTAGAATGGGCACCCCTACTATAGAGCTGCGAATATATTGCAGCTGTAAAAACAAGACCTCATAGGAGAAGGAGAAAACACTGCTACCATAAATGTATATCAATGCAGCAAGATTTTATTCCGAGTAGATTTGTGCCTTTTCCATGGGCCCATTTATTGTGAAATGTTCACACAATGTAAATGGCAGCTTTTAAAGGCCGTAGCTTTTAAATACTGCAGCTCAAATGACATTGACAAATACAGCAGGGGCCTTGGCAGAAGCTGTGATTTTCCTTGATAAAATGTTTGCACCGTTTTGTGAACAAAATACCAATCATTCCAAGTATTACCAATCATTTTTATTTTTTGTCACAACAACTTTCTCAGCTTTGGAACCGTTTTGCCCTTCAGCATATCTCATGCTTACTGTACGTTCTGGTATAAAAACAAGAAAATAAAAACTTTCCAAGGCCTAAATGTGCCAACGCTGAGGTTCATATTTCATCGCAAAAGGATTCTTTGTTGCTGCGGTTTAGACGACAAGTATAACTTCCTCTGGCAGGGTGAGGGTGGTTTGGCAAGCTGGGAGTTCGCTCTGGGGTGGAATAAATAAACGTTCATGGATCCTGGCCCGCTTTGTGTAACTGCACCACCTAAAACATGGCCCCTCTGTTGTCTAGACGTCTGCAGCTGGATAATCCCTGGAGAAGATTTTTTAATGGGTCAAGTTTACTGACCTCATGTTAGTAGACTTCAGACCAGGGCCACTCAGAGGCCGTTAGAGTTGGGGGGGGGGTTGAGCATGAAACAGAACAGAATTTTATGTACACAGGGTACACTTGCCTTTCCAAAAAGGGCAGAAAAGAGGCAGGTGGTTCAGCACCTAAAGCCCCCTGTGGATGAGCCTGCCCCAGACTACCCCCCTTCCCCTGTACTGAGAAAGTCTGGCTTGCAATCTCCGTTCCAGTTTATCCCAAAGGTGTTGGATGGGGTTGAGGTCAGGGCTCTGTGTGGACCAGTCAAGTGAACACTGAACTCATCCAGCTATGCTTTGTGCGCTGGGGCACAGTCATGCTGGAATAGAAAAGGTTCTTCCCCAAACTGTGTTGTCCAAAATGTCTGGAGCATGTTCTTCACTGGAAGTAAGGGGCCTAGACCAAACCCTGAAAAAACAGGCAAGTCCCAATACCTTTCTCCATATAGTGTACATTGGTTATACACACAAATCCCCCTTTCTCTGACAACCAACAAATAAAATCGCCCCCAGTCAAACCCTACTGTTGACAGATATCAAAAAGTTATAATTAATGGGTTTTGGTTTCTCAGCTAATGCGAGTTGATTGGGTTCAGGTCAGCATATTAGAAAATTTTGCATGTGTGAGCAGGTTGGGTCAAAATGTGACACAGCAGAGATCCAGAATTATTACGGTCAGGTTGGGTTCGGGTCATTCATAAATAAACATTTGTGAGGGTGATTTTGCTCTCATAATAAGTCGGGCAGGTGTGGATCATTAAAATCCCTGACCCATGCATTACTAGTGTCTGTAGAAGAAAGACATGAAGTAACAAACAAATAAATATATAAACCAGTAGCCCAGCTTTTTTTTTTTTTTTAGAGCTGGTTGCTTTTAAAGTATCGGGTGGAATGAAAGCTCTCAGAGTAACTGGGGCCACAGGCATTTTTACTTACAGGGCAGGGTTTTTTGATGTAGAGGGAGAAATGGGGTCTCTGTGTGTCTTGGCTGGTCAGCTGTGTGATTGTTATTTGGGTTGGGTCCAGAGATATGGCCAGCTGCCTGGCTCTGATGGGCCAGTGATGATGAAAGCCCACTCGCTGGATTTTCCCACTGCTGCTCTTTCCCTGTGAACCATACCTTTATTACTCTGTGTATCACTTTCCATTATCGTAAAGCCATTGGAATGGCCTCCACCCATGCAAGCAGACTACAACCCAAACATAGTGCGTGCACATTGCCGTTCTCAAGTTAAAAAGCCAGACAGAGCCAGTGTGTTCATTAGAGAACCGTGTACTTCATTAATAGTGATCGCTGGAGAGGTAAATTTATTTGTGTTGCATTTTTATCATCCTAATTTGCAGTCTTGGATAAGGTATGATCTGCTGTTATGAGCCAACCATAACAACAAAGAAGCATGGAATGTTTTAAACTCTCTCTCTCTTTCCCTCTCTTCCTCTTCCCCAGAAATCCCCAGTGTAATCACACAGGTCCCGACCACCGCCCATGTTGCAGCTGCAAACCACATAGCCAACTAACTATCATTCTGGGGATGTAACTGAACACAGTAATTCGTAATTAATATGATTTCAGTGTATGGGTGAGATATGAGGAGGAGCCATGCTGTTCAGCTTTTTTTTTGCTGTTGTTTATCCAAAGGTCTGTTTGTAAATTTTAATCTGCAAAGAAACTTTGAGGATCTGTCATTCATCAGTGTTTTACATCAGTAGTCTGCTACAGTATATCTCCTTCTAGACAGACCTAAACACCGGCGTATTAATCTCCAGAAGAAGCAGATTTTTATTTTAATTTACATTTACAGTACAACTGCAGTACACGTTTGCGTGAATATTTCACACTAAAATTGTCACATCCTGGTCAGGGAGGCTCAGGTAAGAGGCACAAATGCAGACGCCTGACATGGTTTTGTCTTTCTTTATTTATATCCCAAAACATAAACTGGCACAATGGCCAAAAAACCCAGAACTAAAACAAAGATTGAGGCAAGGGTAAGGGTGAGTGGACAAAGGAACTGTGAACAAACAAGGCTTTTAAACAGAACATAACTCAAAACAGGTGTTAACTTAA
>JBBPCY010124667.1:0-15000 GCA_037974405.1 Brachyalestes nurse | reverse complement strand
ACCCTAGCAACAGGGTCTGAACTCCCACCACTGCCAAACACATATTTCTGAAAGGCTCTCGTTCAAAATGGTCTTTCTTGAGCACCTCTCTCCCTCTCCACTCTCTCCTCTTGTCCCCCTCTCCCTCTCTCTCTTTCTCTCTCTCTCTCTCTCTCTCTCTCTCTGCCTCCGTCTCCATTTTCTGACCACTCTTTCATTCTCCCTGTCTTTCTTTCATCATTTTTCCCGTTCGCGTTCTTTCTCATCTTTCTCTAGCGTCCTTATTCCGATTCTTCCTCGAACCGTTTTCTGTGTTTCCTGTAACACGGCGGGAGTCGAGCGTTCCTCTGGCGAGGGATGCTGTAACCAGTTGGTGATGGTTGTGCTGGTATCAGTGTTAGTATGGTCAGAAACTCCTTAAAAACCTGTATCAGTTCGAAGGCTTTTCCGACTGCAGTTGCGACTGTTTTATTATAAAGACTCAATCAGTTTGGATGAGATACAGACTTTGGAATCAAACTAATAAGCAAAATTTGCTTTCTAGCATTCAGTTATTTAATACACACTATACTCTTATGATTTCACTTTTCGATTTAATAATAACCAGCAAGTTACTCCAGCAAGAATGTGTCTTTTGGAACTTGCTTTAAGGCCCAGTAATCAAATCACATCACTTTTGAGGTATAAATATATATATATATATTTATAGAGACTGTAAAACTGGATGTATTCATGTCACTTATCATATTTAAGTTATAAATGCTCAAGGAACAGTTAGATAAATTTATATTATCACGATACTTTTGTTTACAAGCACATTAGTGAGGAAATTAATCTTTTTAGTCATCACCCTTATTTAATTCATTATCTGTTTACTTATTCATTTGCTTGTTTATTTAGTTATTTTTAATTTATGTTACGTTGGTGACAGCTTTGTAATTGGCAACCTCTCTCAATGTAAGACTTTAGCATTTCATTTTAGATCCAAGACATTATGCTTAGTATGGTATTAAGTTCCTCTGCAATTCTAAAAGATACTCAGTACTTTTTGAGCTACTACTTTTGTATTTGTACCTCTACTACTTTTTTGAAGGTTATTTAATTTTTACTGGACTCACTGTAGTCTGGAGTACAGGTTTAGGTTCTGCAGATCTCTGGTCGCAGTGAAACTAAAACGGTGGTTTGACTGAAGTAAAGTGGCAGGGCAGTGTGAGCTGAAAGTTAAGACGTGGCTCCGTGATCCCTGGAGGCCCTCTGGGAGGTGACTTAAGTCACAGATGCTTCGGGTTCCATAGCAACGAACTGTGGTTAAGTTCACAGATGAAACGCTGAAGCTCCTCTGGGTCATATTAAGCACAGCGCATGGCTGTCACTTTTGGGAGGATCATGAGAATATTCCTGACCACAGTGCTTTACTCAGGCATTGCTCATTGCACACCAGGGTTTTGCTTTCAATCCAGAAAGCTCTAATTCACACATCGCTCACTTTGTAATGTAAACTATTGATTTGTAAATGCATATTTATGCTTGAATATGTATTTGTAAACTATATGTTTCTGCATAAATGTGGTCTTAAATGTCATCTGGTTTTCAAACCAGCCCAAAAAGTCGATAAAGACAACCAAATAGAACAAATTAGACTTAGACTAGACTTTGTCATTCAGAGTTGTTCACAAAAAAAAAAACGAAATTCTGTTTTATGAGACAAATTGTTATCTTTGGTCATCTAGTTATAAAGAAGAAGTGACCCAAAATTACACATCTCTCAGTGGGAAAACATGGGTCAGTCTCTAGGATAAGAAATAGAATTGAATATGAAATTAGAGTCAGGTGTTATCAGTCAATGGGATGACAATCAGGTGTGAGTGGTGCTGTGTTTTATTTAAATAAACTATCAAAATCTTCTCAACACTTGCTTATGGAAGGGAATCATGAAGCAAAGAAAGGATATTTGACAACCAGCTGATGCTAATCAGGGTGGAAAAGGTTACAGAACCATTTCTAAAATGTTTGGACTCCGCCTATCTACAGTCAGAATAATACAAATGGGGCACATTCAAGACCAGTGTATATCCAGATCTGTATATGTTGACCAACAAAGACCACCCCAGCAGCAAGCATGAAAGGATGAACCTTTAATGAGAAACAGTATGTTTGGAGGCAGGATAAGGACTTTCCTGTGTCTGTGAAACATGGCGGTGGTAGTATCAACGTTTTGGCCCGTTCTGCTGAATTTGGTCTAGGACTGATCCGTACTATTGTTGATAAAATGAATTCTAAATTATACAAGTGAATCCTAGAGGAAAATATCTGGGCATCTGTGTGTTAATTGAATCTCAGAGCAAAGTGGGTCACGCATCAAGATAATGACCGTAAGCTAAGTTGTTCTACCAGAGAAATGTTAAAGACAAGTTATTTTAATGGAATGACTAAATCCTCACTTTAACCCAACAGAGATGTTGTTGAAGGACCTTAAAGTGAGGAAACCCAACCAACAACCCAGAGACAAATTAGTCCTGTACAAAGGAATAGACCTAAATTCCTCCAAAGTGATGTGAAGGACTGATCACCAGGAATGATTTTATTAAGGTTCACATATTTGACCCCACACACATTTGTAATATTGGATCGTTCATTCCTCATAAATGTGTGTAAGGTGTGTAAAATATTTTTTAGCTTGTTTAATTCAGTTTTTTACCTTCATTAAAGACTGTAGAAAACTGTTAGAAAATTCTAAAGGGTTTACAACCTTTCAAGCTAAAAGATTATACAATATCTTGCAGCTTTAGTTCTTTTCTTTTTCCTGGAAAGCAGTAATATGAAGATACTCAGCAAAGTTGGTGATTCAAATCTTTGTGTGCTGCTTTTAAATAAAAATGAAAATTAATTTAAAATATGTTGCTGTTTAAAAGTCCTTAATAGGAGAATTGTGTTACTGTGCTGGCATGAATGCTAATGAATGGAAGTAGGAAGGGGAAGGGGGATGAAGCGAAGGAAGGAAGGAAGCAAGGAAGGAATATAAAAAATGAAGAAGAACCGACAGAAGGAACCAAACAGCGAATCAAGGAAAGTAGGAGTGGAGGAATAAAGCAGAAACAAAGAATGAAGGAAGAAAGGAGAGAAGGAAGGAAGAAAGAAAGTAATAAACAAAAAATATTCAAAGGAGAAGTGAGGAAGCAGGGAGGAAGAATGAAATAAGTAAACAAAAACAAGGGAAGAGTGAAGGAAGTAAAGAATGAACAAAAACAAGGAAGGCAGGATGGAAAATGCAAACAAAGGAAAGGCGAGAAAAGTGACGGGAGAAAGGAATATACAAAATAGATGAAGTGAGAAGAGAATGAAAGAATCAGCAAAAAGTAAGTAAAGAGTGGAGGAAGTAGTGAATAAACAAAAAAAGAGGAAAAGATGGAATCTACACAAATAAGGAAGGATGGGATACAACATGAAAGGAGGGAAGGGTGTATTCTACAAAAAATGAGGGAAGTAGGAGTGAAAGAGATTAAAAAATGAGGAGGGAAGGATGGAATAAGAAAGAAGGAGCAAAAATAAACGAAAGGCACTAAAGGATAAAGAGTGAAGGAGGCAAGTAAGCCCAATAATGTTAAACGGCCCTATTCTGTCATTAAAGAAATGAAGCAGGTGGAGGTGTGGACGTTTCATCCTCCTGAAGCGGGAGGACAGATATGAGGACGTATGTATGATGTTATTGTAGTCCTCCGCTTCTCCTGGCTCACGCTCAGCTGGAAGAAATGCCCATTCAGGTATGAACAAATGTCTACTATTTAAATAAACACATTCTCATTTCTCACACTTTCCACGCAGGAGGGTTGTCTTAATGCCCCCAGATAGATCTAGATCTGGCTCAGAAGCATTTATTTGTCTCCATTTGTCTGTATAATAATTAATGACGCCCCTTTTATCTGGTTCTCAGATAATAACTCTCAGGGTTATGAACACAGCTCCCTGCCGGCCTGCTGCTCTGTACGTGCCTTATTTCGTTTAGTTGTGGTTTCCTGTCTGACTGGCTCTTCTAGGAGATCTTCTGGCTCCTAATAGCACATGTGTCTCAAGATAAAAGCACGGGGGAGTTACCATGTGTAGATTAAATATGGGTAATGAGACGTCTCTGTTTTAGTGACGGTAACTCCTCAGCGTGGGTGTGATGGGCCAGCCAAAAGAACCGGTGGAGTCTGAATTTTAAAAATCAAAAGTGCCTTTATTTACAAGAAAAAAAATCAGCAGCAACTCAGAATAAAGCAAACATAGTAAACACAGTAACACGTGAACTCACAAACACACAAGTGCCACATATCAAACAGATCATTTTCCCCCCACCAACACAAAGACACGACTTATAGCGGGTGACCAGGCCACCAAACGGACCACAGGGGAAACAAACCAGACTGCCAACAACAATTAACAACACTAAACAAAACAAAAATCTGAATTAAGTGGATACTATGAACAGTAAAGCAAAACTCTAATGAATACAATCAATACTTTACAACCTAAATACTAAAGCAAATAAATCAACACCCCCCCCCCCCACCTCTGAGGTTCAGTGGATGGTTGGGTCAAAGTATAGGGGGCGCTCTTTCACCAAAACCGGTTGAGCTCAACTCATGGGTGGCTCAAAAAAAAAAAGGATTAGACAACTGAAATCATGAGCACCTACACACATGATTCAGCTGTCAGTAAATTCAGAAAATTGATCAAAAATGTAATTAAATAGGATAAAATATGTAACATGTAGTTAACTAAACAAAAGTAATAATACTAACAAAACGTCCGTCACAGTGGTGAAAGAAAGGAAAACTAGCAAAAAAACGAAATGCTTGGAAGAGTCGGGCCTGTTGGAGATAGTTGGGTTCCTCGTGGACTTGATGTAGTCTCTCTCAAAAACGTTCTGGATGTCTTCAGTAATGTGGATCCAAGTATGAGCCCTGGTGTCCAGACCTGTTGAAGTGTTTTTTTAAATATTAACTGGTGCAAAACTGGAGGAAAAAGTGATGTTTGTGTAAAAATGTGCAGCCTGGTGATTTCCTGGTGATGCCAGTTCTTCTCTGCAGAGTGTTCTGGGTGCCGCTAATCTGGTCCATAACTTTCAGAAGGTCCCTCATGTTTTCTGATCTTGCCTGTAGAGGCCAGAACCAGATCGTCCAGTTTTGTACATTTTGTCCATTTTTACTGTAATTTATATCTGTTTTTAAATAGTTATTTTAGAAACAATGTGTGTGTGTGTGTGTGTGTGTGTGTGTGTGTGAGGTGGTTCGGAGTTCGTGGCCTCAGTCGTTCAGAACTGAGAACTGAATTAATGATGGTTCGTGGAAAAATCCTTCGCTTTTTTTTTTTTTGCTTTTTCATGGCAGTATATAATTTTTCATTAATAATTTACTAATTTTGTAACATATATATTAATATAAATTCAGCTTTGTTTCCATATAGAACATAACTGTATAGATTTTTAATACTGTCGGGAGAACACAAAGCAACTGTATACTGGCTGCTGCCCTGTGACATTTAAAACTAAATTAATGTTTTGGGAGCACATTTAGGGTTTACACGGTAAAAATAAATATTTGGGAATTTTATTAACCATGTTTTTGTTTTTTTGTTTTTTTCATAATTTGTAGGTGCTCTTGGAATGTCACCCCCACAATTTTCAGGGATCTACTATATATTTATATATATAGAGAGAGTACACTGTATATATATATATATATAATATGTGTATGTATACCTATATAATTGGCTTAATCTATTGCAAATTTGATGTATTGCAATTTAATGTAACTACTGACCCACATTTGCACACAAACTGTCCCACTTTACCTGAAAACCACTTAAAACATTAGATAACTGTGTTCCAACATCAATAACATCTCAACAAAATACAGTTTAACACATTTACATTAAGGAGGCTTATAACAACTACACAGAAATAAAGAAGTGTGTGTTTTAGCATGGTCCCCTGGCACCACGAGGGCTTGGTTCTAACTCAGGAGGGACTGCACTGCCGGAGCAGAAGTGGGTTGAAGCAGATGATGAGGGGAGAAGATGTTCAGTCTTTCAGTGTTCAGTCCTCAGATGTGAATATGTGAGGAGCGTCACTGCTTCATTCTTTGCTTTTTGATGTTTGTTCTCTTTATCCTCCTTCGTGTCTTTGCTTTTCGCGCCATGTTTACGTGGATAAATCCAGTCCACGGCATTGTAAATATCACTCTGGCGGCGATCTGACCGCCTCGCTAATGATCCCCTAATGCACCATCATAATAAAGCTCAGAGGCGTTTAAACCCCGGCGAAGCTCGAAACTGGAACTCTCCAATCACCTGCATGCGGTCGAGCACGGCCTTAAGCTAATAACCAAGCAACAACCGGAGAGCGCAGACAGCCGCCTCTCTCTTTTAAGAATGTGCATGAAATGATGCTCAGAGTTGGTATGAACCTCTAATTGTGAAGAACAAAGTTTCATTGTCATGGGGAAACCAATTCCGACTCAATTATCTCAACTCCCCGCTGCTTATACCCTCTGTTGTGGCTGATCAAGTAGCCCTATGAGGTCCATCTCCTCTGGGGAAAAGAAAAAAAACATTTTATATATATATATATATATATATATATATATATATATAAATATCCACACTCGCTCACGTCTATATGTACACATTACATATTTCAAAATGAATACACCGTGTTCCCAGCACCTACACGACGGGTGAGTCTGTTCTCCCAGTGAGATTAATTTTCATATTCTCATTGTTAATTATCTCCATCCTCTTGAAGGTCAAAATGTGAGTGCAGGAAAAAAGAAAGGCGAGGAAAAGGGAGCGATATCGAGACAGCTTTCTAATAAGATCGAGGCATTGGCATCGTTGTTGACTTTGTTCGGGCCCAAGTCCCATTTAGAGGCGCTTGCGAGCCGGTGTCGGTTAATTAAGCACACCGGCGAGGAGAGGAGATCCATTTCAGCCCCGCTAGAAGAAGCCCGGGGATGTTTCTGTGGACTGGTGTGGACACAGTTTGATTTAAAGTTTGATTTTGTTTTATTTGCGTGTGTGGCGAAGTGGGGAGGTGTTGGTGAATCGTTTGTCATAAAGGCGAGCGATTGGAGGATTCTTTGATGTTCAGATCAGGATTCTTCAAACTGGATTTTGGGAATTATGTGTGGTTTTGTCACGTCAGGCTAGCACGGGGAAGTGAGGCAAGGCACAAAGTGCAGCTTCTTTAAGATGGTTTAGTACATAACACAGACACAGACTCTGCAAAACCAAAACAAAAAGGCACAAGGGCCTAACTACAAATCACCCAACAGTACATCCATAAGGAAGGGGTCTCGTGCTGGAAACATCAGGGTAACTCTAACTCAAGGAACTTTAATACAAAACACACTCTGACAAAACCCAATCGCAAGACACAATCAATTAACTAACACAAACATACTTCAAGTTCAAAATAAAAGTCTCCATACCAAAAATAAACCCAGCCCTAACACGTTTAAAGCTCCGCGCGGTTGTAGCTGGAACACTAGTCAATTTTCTTGAATACCGTGGGGATCATTTCATAAGGCAGCCTTTGGCTGTGTTTACCTGCCCAATCAAGAAGAGCTGCATCTCGTTCCGTGACCCAATTTCTTTGTTATTATGTTTTGTGCGGAGGATAATGTGCTTTTGTGTCTTAATAATCTCTGGCTAAGTGGTAATTGCTCTATTGACGCCATTACTGTACAGCTTTGACACGTCATTATTCACACTTAACTACTTGACCTGGAACAAATGTTAAAGCAATTACTGCTAAGAGCTCCTCGACGAGGAGAACCGCCACAAACTTTAGTTTCAGGCAGTCCGTGAATGAGATGTTCTAGTGATCTAAGCAAAAGCATTTTTCGCCTCTGAAGTGGCTTTTAAACTCGCTTCCATTTAATTTAGTCCACATTTTACAGGGGCTGTTTTTATGCCTTAACCCCTGCTAAGTTTATGAAGTGCCTAGATGTAACTTTTACTGAGATATGTATATTGCTCCATTCTCGCCACTTTATAATTAAACTATATGCATTATTAACATTTCTAATCAAGAATGCTTGCTTAATACTTTTTCAAAAGTTGCCTTAGCACATATGTAGATCCGGAACACTTCATTGCATGTTTTATTGTATTCATTTTTTTTTCTGTTTAAAACAGTTGAAGTGATGAAAAAGAACAAATAATGCGTCTTGGTGAGTGAATGTACTGTCATGTAAGATGCACAGTTGGAGTTAACCTGAATCAAGATGAATGTTTTTATATATATAATTCAGAAATTTGTTTCGCATTAAATTGCACAACAGTTACATTCTGGCTCCAGTTCCAGCATCAGGATGTGACTTTCAAAATTTCAAATAAAGAGCTGCCAAATACAAACACAGCTTCAGCCTCGTTTTCACAACACAGTAGAAAATGTTTAAAAACAGCTCAAATAGTGACAACCTCTCAGGGAACTTTGCGGAGAGTAAATCCAGTGAGGAGAGAGACTAAGAGTCGTATATCTGAGATTCCAGTACAGACTGGCACTTTCCCTTGATGATAGATGAGGCTGTGGGAGGAGAAACATGCTGAGATATAATTGGTTGTTACAGTCTTTTCCTAACTGTTGTACTAAGTGACGTAGTCGAACGTCAGAAGGGGTTTCTATGTGACAGACGTCACCGTGCTCTAGTCAGAGATCATGGAGAAAGATATGACACAATTGACTGTGACTAATATGATCATGGGTAGATTAAATAGGGTTAAATAGGGTGCATTTTAATTTAAGCTTGACTCTGCTTGTTCCTTTTGAGGGTGCATTTACATTGTTTATATAATGGGAGCAGGGATGAAGAGTATAGTTGAGAGGGTATGTAGATGGATCTTACATTTATTTAAGATCCTTTGATTACAATTTATTACTCTGTCCTGCACAATCATATTTATTGCTGTTTAACTTCTCCTCTGCATTTTTCCACACAATTATCTGCTGCTAGAATACAGTACCTGTCAAAATACTGTATTCAGTGGCTACTGTGGGTTGCACTGTTGTCTTGTCCAGTTGTTTTTTTGCTCTTGTGGTTTTTTTTTTTTCACTCTTATTGTCCTGTCTACACTGGTGGTCTTGTGGAGTTCTGTTCTGTTCTTGTGTTGCACCATGGTCCTGGAGACACATTGTTTTGTTTCACATTTCGTTGGGGTCTAGTGGTGGTCAGAAGGTTGTGGGTTCGAATCCCTACTCTTAGTGTCGTCACTGAGGTTCCTTTGAGCAAGATACCATCACCAGGCACTTGACTTGGTGAATGGGTTGAAAAGAATTTCACATTGTTCCCACTATTATTCTTTCTTTATTCACATGCATAGTCATACAAGTACAACACACAGTGAAATGATTTCTCTGCATTTAACCCAATGAGGCGCCCAGGGAGCAGTGTGTGGACAGTACCTTGCTCAAGGGTACCTCAGCGGTGACACTAGCAGTTGGGATTCAAACCCCAACCCTCTGATTGCAGGGCCAATAACCACTAGGCCATCCAGCTTCCTAGTAATGTGCTGTGTGTAATGTATGGTGTGTGTTCACGCAGGCCACTTCACTTTTCACAGTGTGTGTATGGTCGAAATGACAATAAAACCTACTTGACTTGAAGTAGGGGGCACTGTCATATAGGATAGACCCTCCCTCCCTGCCTCCCTCCCTCCCTCTCTCTGGTGATTAAAATTTAAGCAGTACTCATGTCAGTCCTGTTGGTTTTGGCCGAGTGGCTGTCCGGGCCCTGGGGAGGCTGGTGTTTGTCTGCGGAGACCCGAACAAGCGGGGTTAAACCGTGTCATCCATTCTGTGCCTCATCCATCCCGACAGCAGAAGAGGGGTGCTGGCTCACCCGGCTGGTGTCACATTAATTATGGCAATAATCACTCATTGAGTCTGCACTCTGTTCCGCTCCGCTGTTCCGCTACGTGACCGTCCGCCGACGAGAACGTTACCCCGCGACGCGGCCACATTAGCACGCCACCTCTGTTCACTGGGCTGGGTAAACTGGGCCTGTGTGCTTTTGTCTGGAGCGGGTTCTTTATCTGGCCAGACACTAGCCCTAGTGCCTGATAACCACCGGAGTAAAGTGACCATTCTGTCGTACGTGAACAAACCACAGAGTGAACGGTGAAATTCTGCTCTGCATTAAACCCATTTAAACCATTTAACATATTTAACACATGTAACATATTTAACACATTTAACCCGTTTAACACATTTAACTCATTTAACACCTTTTATCCATGTAACACATTTAACCCATCTACCTCATTTAACACATTTAACATATTTTACAGATTTAACCCATTTAACCATTTAACCCATTTAACCCATTACACCAGTTTAACCCATTTAACCCATTACACCAGTTTAACCCATTTAACCCATTACACCAGTTTAACCCATTTAACTCACTTAACACATTTAACCCATTTAACACATTTAACACATTCAACACATTTAATTAACCCATTTAACATACTTTACACATTAAACCCAATAAACATATTTTACACATTTAACTCATTTAACACACTTTACACATTTAACATATTTTATACATTTAACCTGTTTAACCCATTGAACTAATTGAACCCAATGAACCCATTTGACATATTTTACACATTTAACCCATTTAACTCATTTAACATATTTAACACATTTAACCCAATTAACTCATTTAACTCATTTAACTCATTTAACATATTTAACACATTTAACCCAATTAACACATTTAACCCAATTAACACATTTAAACCATTTAACACATTTAACCCATTGAACTCATTTAACCCATTTAACTCATTTAACACATTTAACAGATTTAACCCATTTAACACATTTAACCCAATTAACACATTTAAGTCATTTAACACATTTAACCCAATTAACACATTTAACATATTTTACAGATTTAACCCATTTAACCATTACACCAATTTAACCCAGTTAACTCACTTAACACATTTAACCCATTTAACATATTTAACCAACCCATTTAACATACTTTACAAATTTAACCCATTGAACTAATTTAACCCAACAAACCCATTTAACATATTTTACACATTTAACCCATTTAACATATTTTACACATTTGACCAATTAAACCCACTTAACATATTTTACACATTTAACCCATTTAACCCATTCACCAAGTGAAGCAGCAGGCAGCCAGGAACACAGCGCCCAGGGAGCAGTGTGAGGGGACAGTACCTTCTTCAAGGGTACCTCAGTGGTGCCAGTAGCGCTCCTGGGATTCAAACCTACAACCTTCTGATTGCAGAGACAACTCCCTAACCACCAGGTCACCAGCTGCTCCCCACTTTTTTTAGTTCTTTTAATAAGTTGGCTGTTAATGTCAGTAGTCCCAGCGTCCGTGATGTGACTGAGGGATAAACATCGTTCGGCTCTGCTGTGTTTTCCGTCTCTCACATCCTGGCAGGAGAAGAACGGGCTCAGGAAACAACAGGTCAAGAGTTTTCTCGAAGTCGTGGAGACCTCTAAAATCGTTCTCAGTGTGCAGTGTCTATTACTATAACTATTACTGTCATACACACACACAGCGGATAGGCAGAAGCAGCAGGAGGAGCGCAGCACAGTGTGAAGGGTTAAACAGCGGTCGTACACAGATAACCCCAACCCATATGATGTCACGGCCGGCTGTATTGAGCCTCTGACATTTGCGGAAAAAAAATGCAATTGAACTTCCGCCAGACTACAAAGGTGAAGCCGACACATTGCCGTGTTTGAAGCCACGTTATCGTGTCAGGGTCACCCTCGGATGGTCTTATCGCTGACCTTCCATCTCATTTTTTATTTATTGAGTTATTTCATCATATGTCTGCCATAGCTGAGAGCATAAAGAAGAAAGTCTAGGATTAAAACCAGTAAATATCCATTAAAAAGATAAATATATAAAATCTACCCATGTGAATACTGTGCAGGCTCTTCTGGGTTGTAGTGATCATGGATATAACAGTAACGAGAAAATGGTTTTCGTCAAAAGCTGTTCATTCATCAACAAGTGCAGGCCATATTATGCATATTAGGGGACATATTATGCAAAACACACTTTAGTTATAAAACATGTTCATGAAGTTCTTTGCACAAAATCACTCTCACATAAAGAGATATCACCAGGTTTATTCTTCTCAGTTTAAAACAAGCCGTTTAACAGTGTGATGTCCCATTGGGCCAATTTGCATAGAACCGCCCCTCAGATCCGGGGTGGGCGGAGCGTGGGAGGGTGGGGCTTGGCCAGCAACAGCTTATTTGCAGGAAAGGGACAGAGCCCTGAAACAGTGTGTTTTGAACGGGACTAAAACTGTGAAGAATAAACCTGGTGATATCTCTTTATGTGAGAGCGATTTTATGAACATGTTTTGTAGCCCATAGAACTTTTTTTTTTTTAAAGTGAGTTTTGCATAATATGTTCCCTTTAATGTGTCCACATATTATTGGTGTTCCTTATATGATATGACCTTTGTAAACATTATATGAGTGATTATTTTGAACAAAGTAAGGGGGGTTCAGGGGGTTTAGGGTGGGGCTGTCAAGATATTGATGTCTGTTATTGTTCAGGATGCTCACAGATCACAATAAATAACTTTTGTGATTGTTCTGAGGCTCATTTGATGCTTTTCATCCATGTTTCGAATCACAGAGTTGAGTAAAATTGCTAAAATTCACATAAATGTTGCTCTCACTCAATATAATGAAAATACATTATAAATTATACATTTATAAATGATCCATCAGGTTAGAATGAAGTCAAAATCTCTCAGGTGTTTTCCTTTACGCCTGGCTGAGGCTACAAATCAGGCTCTGAAAGAGAGACATGAGTTACTGTATCTTATCAAACAACACAAACGTAACAGTGATGTAAGATCTTCGGTAAACAGACAGAAGGTGCCTGTTACTGATTAAAGGACATTTCTTCAGTCGTTAGGTTCTCCAGTGCATTCTCAGTCTCTCGTCTCTTTCTGTGTAAAATACAGCAACTCATCAAAAACTCTATGTAGTGTTGAAAAGGTAAAAATAGAGAAGCTATTTAATTGTGCACAGAACCATTTGTGCATTCAGGTTGTTCTTTAATTGTTAATGAATCTATTTACAACTGCAAATTGTGAAAAACAGAAAATTTGTGATGTAACAAATGCCTATAAATGCCTTTTATTGTAGTTTAAACACTAAATATGCCCCAAAATATGCTCCCCAAACACATTTTAAACTCAGTTTATTACATTACCCTTAAAGAAAAAGGTAAACCCGTATTTGCACTGTAAAGTTTACACTGCACTCCTGCAGTGCTAGAATGTAAATACTGATGTTACTCCTGTTTATAGACTGGACTGTAATTCATGCAACGCCTTTTCTTTGGTATAAGCAGGTAAATACAGTAATAAATTCATTTAATTTACATTAAGAAAAAGAAAATGAAAAACACAAGAACAGGGCAGCAGCCAGTCAGTATTTCTGTTCTCTCTACAGTACTAAAAATTTATACTGTTATATTTTATATGGAATGTAGCTTTGATATTTAACGGTTAAAATTTAACGTTAATATTTATGTTACAATGTTTTTGTAATAATTTAGTGTAAAAATTATATTTTGCCACGAAATAAGCAACAAAAACAATGTGGAGGATATCTGCTGTTTCCGCGAATAATAATGATCCATTTCAGAGAAAGAATCCGAACTCTAAACTGTAACTTTGCGGGGGAACGCTGTTTTACTATTTTGGTTCATAGAGAAGCCTTTTAAATAGGTTCTCTACAAAATAATGCTCCACTTTAAAGATTTCTGTGCAGCCCCCAGTCCATATTCCTCCACACTGCTGTTATGAGTGTGATGTAAAGGGGTCTGTTCCCATGTTAAGATCTGATGGAAGCTCTGATTTGCAAGATTTGCAGTGCGGTGGCACTTCCTATTCACAAGGGGGGTCTAAAGGAGTTTGAGAAGAGCTGGTGGAGATGATCACAGCCATGATGTTAATTGGAACGACACATGACCTCGAGTGTTCTTTTGCTATTCTTTGGCAGCTCTGCAAAATGAAAACCGGCTCTCATATCAGCAGTTCCCTCCTAGAGCCTTTTGCGCTAAGGATAGAGCCACAAAACTGTGTGAGAGTCAGGTCGAGCTTTTCCAGTTTCTAAAGTGCTTCAGTTCAGCTCCTCTGGAAAGCGTTTTATGACCCGTATTGTTCTCTGAATTGTGTTCTGTTCGTTTCTGGCTAGCTCCGGTTCATTTCGTTGGTAAGATGATGAAAGAAAGCCCTGCTTACTCTATGAAACACAATGTACTTAAAATGTGCCTTAATTTACTCCTGAAAACACACCAAACCCCTTCATTTGAATGAAGCGGCCGTTAATTTGCGAAACCCTTAAAATTAGATTTAAGACATGAGTGTGAAACCCTCAGGTGTAAGGTGTAAATTCAGCAGGTTTTATTATTTAAGGGGCAAATTTGGAAAAAAGTAAGAGGAAAATGCAGAAGTTTTACCCTCTAATCAGCCTTAATCTGTGCAGTTTTTCCCTTTTTTTCCCCTTCATTTCCTGTATGGAAAATTAAGGTCAAAATTAAGGTAATTTTAAGTGCCGTTGTGTTTCGTAGTGTTAGGAGAGAGTGTTGTAGCCTGCAGTCACTCTTCTTCACACCATGACCAGGTCAGATATTATCCTACAGAAGTTTGTAATGTGTTTATTAATGTTTTGTATGTGCTAAAGTAGACCTTTTAATAATAGTTAGTATAAACAAAGCATGCTGCTCTTGATAATAACAGCATCAGTAGAACGTTTCTCAAATAAGGTGGTCCTGTCTGCAACAACCCTTCCAAAACAGTAAACAAGCACTATCTTATGCAGCTCTAAAGAGGTACACTATATGGATAAAAAACGCCTGAACCGTTAAGTTGGTCCCCCTTTGCAGCTATAACAGCTTCCACTCTTCTTGGAAGACTTTCCACAAGATTTTGGAGTTTCTGTGG
>JBBPCY010124648.1:0-17286 GCA_037974405.1 Brachyalestes nurse | reverse complement strand
CACGACGTTCTGCCGATCTGTGTCCAAGACCTCTTACTGGTGTAGTGTGGTGTGTCCAAGGACTCTTACTGGTGTGTCAAAGAACTCTTACTGGTTTAGTGCGGTGTGTCAAAGAACTCTTACTGGTGTGGTGTGTCTAAGGACTCTTACTGGTGTAGTGTGGTGCGTCTAAGGACTCATTGGTGTGGTGTGTTGCCCACAGTGGGAATCAAACCTCACTCTCCTGCTTGGAAGGCAGTAACATTATCCACTACACTAACCAGCCACAACGATACTTTATGATAAGTGCTGGTGCTCTTATTTTAGACTATTTAAAGCTCTGTATGATGGAGCAGAGCAAAAGCTGTGCCAATTTTCTTCCTGAGCAGCAAACGCATGCACAAATGGCCCCACATTTTTGACCCAGCAAGATAAGAGCTGTTGTGGCGTTCTGGCTACAGGCTAGCGCTCCTGATAAGTTAAACAGTGAATCAAGAATATTGATGGGCGTTTAATTGAACCTCCTCAAAGCCCTCAAACCTTTAATCCTGGACAGCAGTGGTTCTCCAACACCAAAACGTGTCATCAGGTTTTAACCTGAATTCCAGACCAGACAAATGACCCCTGGACCCCTGGACATTTACACAGCTGGATGAGGCTCCTTTATGCATCCTCATGCTGGGCGTGTGGAGCAATAACGGCATGTGTTTATCAGAAGACACACCTCATAGAACATATGGGAAAATAATTAGTTGTGACCTATTTATAACCATAGAACAAATTCCACTGGAATCATTAACAACCGCTGCTCCCTTATAAAACATGACATAAATATGGAGTATTAGTAACATTATATAACTCATTTTGCACCCAGTTTATTTTCTTTTTGTGTAATGATCAAAAATAATAGAAGAAGAGAAACAATGTATATCTACTCTATATTTTATGTATTGTTTATATTATATATTTTTTATCTATAATAACCATTAGTTATTAAACCTGGAGTACCTGGGAACAATTAAGATCCTTTAGCTAAGACATGTTCAGTGTCTGAAGTTTCCTTAGTTTTGGGGCTGAGGCTCATGTAGCTAACAGGTATGAGGCTCATGTAGCTAACAGGTAATGAAAGCTTATACCCACCAATTAGCATCACGCAAAAAGCACGTTTTAGCCATCACAGCTATAAAAATCGACTGAAGTGCAGTTAAAATTCAGGATTCATTCCTGCTGCTGCTGTGTTTAGCTATACTGACATACAAATGTCTCTGTATGTTTATAGATAGCAGTGAGTCATACAGGGTCAGAGATCCCATAAGTGAGTCTATTAGAGATTATTGCACACCTCCAAACACTGAGGTGAGTGTGTGGTGATTTAGACCAGTGGTTACAGCTGCTACTTTCCTTTGCTTGTTAGCTACATTATCCTCGTAGCTCCGGTTTAGGACCAAAGAACCAAAGGTCAGAGATGGAATTAGCTGCTGGTCAGACAGTTTTCACTGGGAATTATGGCATGAGATTTATCAAAAGACAGTCCCGGATTCAGAAAACACCTCATGGTTAATTAGGACGGCCCACTGGGTCTGTACGTTTTTACACCGTATTAGGTGTTGCAACTGTGATGGGAAACCAGTATAATGTAAAACCGCCCTTTCGCAAATGCTTGATTATTTTATGTAGTAAATCATAAATCAAACTATCATGAGTACAGCCAATATGACAACCTGTTTCAGACCTGATTCATTCTTTGAATACGTGCAATTGTGCAATGCAGAAATTAATAACATGTTGGCCAGACACAGCCTGATTCACCCTGTGGTCAGAATTTAACACAGAAATGTAAAAAATGATGTCCTACACACTTACTTTTCCTATTTGCTTGTTATTTTTCATGTAAATGGGCCAGATTTAGGTAGACTTTTAAAAATATAAATATTAATGGTGACCAATACAAATACATAAATAATACACAAGACAAATGTGAGAATGGTGGTGGTTTACTGTAGAAAAATGGACTGATTTCTTTACAGTGGAGGTGAATGAAACCGGATATCTCTGACACAAATACAGCTGTTTTATTCACTATCGACCCCCAGTGAGGTCCACGTGTCTCTGAGTGTTTGTATGGATGTTGATGACAGTAGAACAGTGGAGAATCTGAACTAAAGTTGTCTTTGGGGACTGTTTTGCCTTACAATGGCCTACATGTATCCCTCCACCATGAATGTGTTTAGTTTTAGGACCAAGAACTTCTCAAAACATCTTAGGCATCAGGCGGTACAACCATAGCTGTTTCATCTAATAGCTTTCACTGAGGGAGCTTTTAGAAGCAGACATCTGACCACTGACTGAGTGAGTTCCACACTAAACCCACTCTGAACCACTATGTTTACATTTTAATCACTTAGTTATGCAGAACTTAAGAAAACAAAAAAAATTGTCTTCTTTAATGAAAAATTGCTTTGTTGTTGCAGTGGCAATTTTAAAAATGTGGGAGGAGCATGGACAGGTAATTACTTGGCTCAGGTGTACTACCAGGTATGGTTTCAACATACTGGTAAAAAAGCAGCACAATGCAGTGCTGCTCCAGAACCGGGAGTGTGAACCACTGCCCAACAGATACTGTGGACCAATACCGGATTCAGAAAACACCCTCATGGTTAATTAGGACGGCCCGCTGGATCTGTACTTTTTAGCATTGCATTAGGTGTTGCAACTGTGATGAAAAAAAACAATATAATGTAAAACCGCCCTTTTGCAATAGTTAGATTCTTTTATGTAGTAAATCATAAATCAAACTATCATGAATACAGCCAATATACCGCAATGACAACCTGTTTCAGACCTGATTCATTCTTTGAGTATGTGCAATTGTGCAATGCAGAAATTAATAACATGTGGGCCAGACGCAGCCTGATTCAGCTTGTGGTCAGAATTTAACACAGAAATGTAAAAATGATGTCCTACACACTTACTTTTCCTATTTGCTGTGGACCAACACCTTCTGAGGGCCTATCAGGAGGAGCTGATAGCAGCCCAGTGATGCCCATTGTGCCGAAGGCTGTGCTGTTTGGTAAACGGGAGTGGCGAAGGCTGAGGGAGCGGCGCTGACTCAGATATGGACGCGGACGGAGGCCGAGCCAAATGCCTCCAGGGAATAGCAGACATGGGTAAACACAAAAAATCTGTCTGATGTTCTTACGCTGCTCGAAATTTTAAAACAGGGTAGATTCCCTCCTCCAGTAATGCAGATGAAGATTTGGAGAATTGATTCAAGATTCAAGGTCACTTTATTGTCATCAGAAGAACATGTACATAGTGTGATGAGGCATTTCTCCACAAACCACAGTGCAACACATAGCAACATTCAATAAAGTGCAAGAAACAATACAATAAATAGGCAATACAGCAGTGTAACAGTACAGTGTGAACGGGAATGTAAACCTTCCATAATGAACAAGATTGCACCGTAAGTATTATATTGCACAGGAGCCAGTTAGCAGCATTGAACCACATTGAGTGATAATTTATTAAGCTTATCAAAACAAACAACAGGGCATGAGCTTGCCTCATCGAGCTGAAAACATGAGATGAGCGACTATTTTGGCAAAAATTCATGCTTATTGTTCCTCTCAACATCAGCACACTCTGATAAACTGTGATACACTCCAGCTGTGGTCCTGGAGGTTTGTGTCCAGCACAGTTTGGTGATTTACCTGCTCAAACCCACCTTGTTCAGCTCACCTGTTAATGGCTAGATTCAGTGAGTGTGTTTGTGGAGGAACCACCAAATTGTGCTGGACCTGCCTTCACCCATAAATAAACATCCATAAATAAATTACGCTAGTATCATTAACACTACTATCAGAGCTTTTTCTTTGCAGCTATATATCACAGCTCACACGATCTACCTATCTAGCTATCCATCTGTCTATCTGTCTGTCTGTCTATCTATCTGTCTATCTATCTATCTATTAATCCATCCATCGGTCTATCCATCCCTCTCACCTGTAGTCTCTATTTTTGTCCTGCAGGGGGCGGTGATGTGATGCGATGTGTTCTCCTGCTGAGGTTGGGAGCGGAAGAAGAGCGTCTCTGCCCCTGCTAGGCTGTTAGCCGCCTCACTTCGGTGTCGGACTGAAATTTGGAAGATTTCTGCCAAAATGCCGGCGGTGTCTAAAGGGGACGGGATGCGCGGGCTGGCCGTCTTTATCTCGGACATTAGAAACTGTGAGTGTTTCTGCTCCCTGCCGCCGGTTAATCTTGCTAATAGCTAACGAAGCTAACCCGAAACTAACAGGCTCACGACACAAACACCAAAAGTTCGAAAAGTTCGTTTTTACACCAGAATGAATTATTATTTACTCCATCAGAGCTCAGCTTGGATGAATACTTTATTAAAGTGTTCAAGTGTGAGTTCAGCGGCTGGAGTGGGTGTGGGAGAGGAGCAGCAGGTCTGTAGGTGTGGTTTAAGACTAAACTGGTCATGTTTAATGGCTTAAATCACCCCAGTCAGCTTAAACGGTCACATCTGGAGCAAAAGAACCTCAGTAAAGTGACTTAAGTGGAGTAAATGACCCTAACAAGACATAAGAAGACTTAATCAGTCTTCAGGATCTCTCAGTGTTTCCTGCAGTTGTGTTTTTCACAGATCAGGCACATCTGTGCATGTCTGCACACAAACACCACAACATACATAAATTAAAGACACACGTAACGTTACCACCAGGCAAGAGCTTTTACACACGACGGGATATCATAACTTATCCATTTATTTCATAAACTGCAGATTTTCATTCTTGTCAAACATTGAAAAGTGAACAACTATAAACGAAAATCTGACAAATAAAAAGTTTCCTTTATAAGATGAAAGAATATATAACAGTGCATGTCTGACATCCTTTTAACTGGTTGTGTGGTGATGCAGGGTCTAATTCTAGACAGTTTAAAGGCACTAGTTAGCTGTTTCTTCACTTTGTAGCTCATGAAATATCCATGCATATCCACATTATAATTGTAATAAGTGGTTTCTAGTAGGTCAGTAATTATGTATAAATAGTAGTACATTCCCTGGCTAATAAAGGAAATGTCCTATTCCTGGCTAATCAAATGTGACCTGACAAGATTGTTAGCAAAGAATATTGAGTGTATTTTTAGCAAATATTTTGGGAGTAACATGCAAATGTAGAAAATCCGGAGTATGCCAAAACTTTTGACTGGTGTAGCTGGATTAAATAAAATTTAATTTCTCTAAGATTATAAAAGGTGAAATGAGTCAAATGAAAGCACACTCTGGCATAAAATAACAATGTTAGAGAAGTCAGGTACTGTTGTACTGTGAGGATTTGATTGCAGCCCTGAGAGCATTATTGAGGTTGGGTACTGATGTTGGAACATTGCCGAGAGCATTAGTGAGGTCAGGTACTGATGTTGGAACATTGCTGCCTAGATTTGATTGCAGTCCTGAGAGCATTAGTGAGACTTCTTGTATAGTAACTGTCCATGTGTTATAAGATTTTTATAGGTGTGTGGAAATGCCTGCAAGATTACTGTAGATCTTTACTGGCTCTGGTTCCTGAAGTTCACCTGTGTAGAGCAGGTAGCTTTGAGTGGATTTCTAGAGCTAGTTTTGCAACTTTTTGCTTTTCTCCTGACTGCATGTGGGAACATAATCCCTCGGTTGAAACACGGGACCCCTTTTCATGTGAAACAACTAATAAATACAAGAACCTGTCTGATCAGGGGGCACAAAGAAAGTTTTTTGATCTCACCCGGCTTGAACATTCCTGACTAACAGCCTCATATCCCTTTAAAAAGTTCAGAGTACTGACTGATGTTTACAGGCTCCTCTTGGTGTATTTTAGGTGAACATTTAAAAAAAACAATGACCTGACTTCTTTAGCACAATATATTGTCTATTAATTATTATTGTGATATCGGTCTCTGCAGTACTGATATCTCAGAAGGCAGCAATATGCAAATAAGCCTCTCATAGCATATTTGGCACTGTTGACCAATCACAGCTCCTGGGTGTTCTGATGAATGGAGATCTTCATGAAGTCCAACAAATATAAAATTATTTTGGCCAGTGGTGTTTATTCAAATCCCATATTCAACATTTTTCACTTATTTCATTTTTTTCCCAAAAGGTGTTAATTCTTAATAGTTATTGATTTGAAAATGGGCTGTTTTTGCAGCTTGTTTTTTGTTTATGGACTGTGTAGACTGTGAGTGAATTTAAACTTTGAAACAGTTTTTACAGGCTTGAATCCTCTTTAATTTCAGTAAAGTGATGAGTTGGGCTCTTTAATATATTATTGCAATCACAATATGCAGCAGTAAAATAACAGTACTGATAATTTGTTCATATTGTGCAGCCTGTCTAAAACTCAGGAACTGTGAGGAAAGATGTGTATGGAACTAGTATTAAACTGGTCCGGAACTAGTATTAAACTGGTCCTAAACTAGTCCCAGTGTGTGACTGGTCAGTGCTGAAATCTGGAGTTGAATCTTCTCACATCTTTTCATGTGACAGCTTCATTTTCAACACGAAATATTAAAGTGTATCTTACGCTCACTGTTTCTGATTTAACAGGTAAAAGTAAGGAGGCAGAGATCAAAAGAATAAACAAAGAACTGGCCAACATTCGTTCCAAGTTTAAAGGTAAGTCGAAAAGTGTGTTTTTGTTGTTCAGAAAGGGATTAGAATCACCTGTTTCAGGAAATGAAGTGGGCATAGCAGACAAAGGAGCAGAGAAAAGTGAGATAACTGTGTCCAGTAGCTCAAGAGTTTTGTCTTGAGACCGAAGTGACAGGTGGGGTTCGGTTGAAGGTGGTTAATGGAGCGTTTTTGATTCTTTAAGGTAGGGGGCTTTGTTTTGTTGACCATTGCAGGTGGTTTTTGCTTTTTGGACCATTGCAGGCACTTTTGTGGTGGGTGTTTTTATGTGAAAGCTAAGAAGACACCGTATAATTAAACCAGTTATTTACATTATTAAGCATTTTTTAATAAAACTAGTATTTCCCTTGATTATTTTTATTTAGAATGAGTTCACAGCTTTACCTGAAGGGGGCGGCAGCTTTTAACTAGATGTGCAAAACTGGTATTCGTTGAACTGGGGATGAGATTGTATTTGTCAAACTGGGGTTGCGATCATAATCGTCCAACTGGGGTCGTGATCGTATGTGTGGAACTGGGGTCGTGATAATAATCGTCGAACTGCAGGCGCGACCATATTCGTCAGCCTGGAGGCGTGATCGTATTTGTTGACCATGATGCGATCAAATTTGTTGAGCGGGGAGGGGATTGTGTTTGTCACCCAGTTATGATAGTAAATAATGGAGAATGGATTAAATGTGGAGAAAGATTTTCACAATATTCACACTCTGTGGTGTGATCACACATGACAAAAATGGCCACTGTAGTTGCTTGTCCCTTTTTTTTTAAACTTACATTAGCTCAAAATAAGTGGTAGACTTAAGATGGACTCAAGAAACAAAGCAACATACGCTTTATGACCAGCAGCATAGTCGGTCAAAACTTCACAATACATTTAATTGAATTTTTTTTCTCTTGAAATAAAGTCCACCACTATGAAGAAGAAACCGATTAGAGTTCCTCAGATTATTCCAGCTGAGGAAACAGAAGTGTCAGTTTTCCAATGTTCCGTTTCTCCAGTCAGGATGTTTACTGGTTGAGCCGTGTTTTGCAGTAAAGCAGTGTTCTGAGCAGTGTGACTCAGACACCCTGATAGATGGCCTGTCTGTATGCTCCCTGTGGGAAGAACATGCTGGTATCTGCTTCCTGTCTGCTGCTGCTGACTCATCTTCATCAGCCTAACCTTTACAGTTCTTCACAGTTCGTTTCTGTGCCTTTCACTTTTTCATCAGAATTTTGCTTTTTTGCAGTCAACATTACAAAGTAACCTTAAAGAGATCTGCTCTTTAAGAAATTAAAAATTGCTCCATAATTCAGTGTTTGAGTCTTCACATCCCACTTGAGACTGTGATTTCTTTACAGTGGTGATGTGTTGGAACCAGACATCTCCGACACAAATACAGCCGTTTTATTCACTATTGACCCCTAGTGAAGCTCCACATGTCCACGTGTTTATATGGATGATGATAGGAAAGTAGTGAATCTGAACTAAATCAATTTCTCTGGGTACTATTTTGCCTCATGATGCCCTGCATGTGTCCCTGTACCGTAAATGGATTTCATTTTAGTACCAAACGCTTCTCGAAACATTTCTCAGGGGTCGTGTGGTGCAACCCTAACCATTTACCTGTATGTTGTCCTGTTCTATTTTTACTGTTTTGCACTATCAGAATATTATATATAGTGGAGAAGTATAAATAAATGTACAGTAAAAACACTCAAACAGCAGTGCCACAATAAAAAGTCATGGGACTCATGAGAGTTAACACCAAATAAGCTATTTTAGCCAAATGAGAAAATTGAACCAAACTTGAACTAATTTATTGATGTGATTCTATAGAATCCTGGATCTACTTGATCAACAGGTGTGTGTTTTATATACATTGTTTATTCACACTGTGTGTTAAAATGACGTGTTCCCTGCTCTGCTGTGTTTCAGGAGACAAAGCTCTGGATGGCTACAGTAAAAAGAAGTATGTCTGTAAGCTGCTGTTCATTTTCCTTCTGGGCCACGACATCGACTTCGGCCACATGGAGGCAGTCAACCTCCTCAGCTCCAACAAATACACAGAGAAACAGATAGTAAGTGCTGTGGACTTCACCTGCATGCCTGTGCTTGTGTGTGTGACTGTGTTGGCAGATAAAACTGAAGGATTGCCATTGAATGAAGCTGCCTTTAGTGTTTAGGGCTCTCAATGTATATTTTATTAATTGAATATTCTGTCAGTTTTTGGTTTATCTGAACCTTGGCTAACCATGCTGAAGCTTTTTAAGCTTTTACTATTCTGTATTGAAAGAAAAGAAAAAGCAAATGGACTTTTAAAAAGGAAATATGAGCAAAAATATAAAGAAGTGTTGGGCTGTAAGAGAAAGCAGGAGAATTTATAATGATCTGTGATAAGCTGGAATCGGAGAACTGGAGTAACATTTTCCCTTTTCTTAGTTTTAGTGAGCGCTCTGACAGCAGCAATTTGAATAAGTTGCAGTGACTTAATGGTAAGCTATAGAAAAGAGCTTTGCACTAATCCAGTCTGTTAGAGATTAAGTCGATTCTTCGTGTTTGGTTTTGCATGTGCGATAGAAAAAAGACCACACTGAAAAATGAATTCATTTCAGAGGGTAATTTTTAATCAGTGATAAAAAAAAAAAAAATTAATCAGGTATAATCAAGTAATCATGACAGCCCTGCAAGTTTTAAGCGAGTCTTTCCTTGTTTTTATGGTGTTTGTGGTGCCCCTTTCCTGACATTTTCTATCCATGTGGTTTTATGTCTCTGTAGTGGTCGTTATTTTTTTCTGTTATTTTCCAGGGCTATCTCTTCATCTCAGTACTGGTGAACAGCAACAGTGATCTGATCAGACTGATCAATAATGCCATTAAAAATGACCTGTCCAGCAGAAACCCCACCTTCATGAACCTCGCCCTGCACTGCATCGCCAACGTGGGCAGCAGAGAGATGGCGGAGGCTTTCGCGGCAGAAGTACCACGCATCCTGGTGGCAGGGTGAGGGGGACAGGGTGGAGGTTGAGAAATGTGTGACTGTCCACTACTGACATGATTGTTATATAATCCTTATATTAAAGGAGATTTATATTACTTTATGGTTCAGCTTAGCGACACTCTCATAACCACGTAACCCCTTCAGTGTCACCTCCATTAATAATGTATACATTTTGTATTTTAAGGAGATTTATTGCTAAAAACGTACCAGTCCACAATCACCTTATAATTTAATTCATAGAACTCATTTGTGATGTCAGAAATGCCTAGTGCATTTGCATATAGAGTATTTGCCTTTTCAGCCAAGGCATTTTAGCCCTACCAGTTCACGCTGACAGTATATAGAGTGTTTTGGGGCTGGCTATTTTTTCTGAATGAAGCACAGCAAGTCTGGACAGACCTCATGTGCATATATCAGTGTTAAAGGCACAGGAGACAAAACAGTTAAAATTAATTGAGATCAAATATTATAAATGGATCTCAGGAAAACAAAAAAATAAGGTACAGGCCCTGTAATGAGTCTTAAATCAAAGAATGTTTATATTTTAACCAGACTGTGATCATCAGTTTTGAATGTATACACATTTGTGTTTGTGTGCGTATGTATAGATGTGTGTGTGTGTGTGTGTGTGTGTGTGTATGTATGACTGTAGGTGTATATATGTGTATGGGTGTGTGTTCTTTTTTTTTTTTTTTTAAAGGCAGAGAATAAAATCCAGCCATGCTCAAAATTACTGTAATTGTTAAGAATAATGATTCTAGGTCTGTTACACCAAACGCCGATAACTCGTTAAAACAAACAAGCAGCAGGATCGACCCAGTGGCATTACTGATCAGTCAGTATAGGAGAAAGCAGGAGAAACATACTCACTCACCTGTCTGTGTGTGTGCGTGCGTGTGTGTGTGCGTGCGTGTGTGTGTGTGTGTTTTGCAGCGACACGATGGACAGTGTGAAACAGAGCGCTGCACTTTGTTTATTACGACTCAACCGGACCTCTCCTGACCTCGTCCCCATGGGAGAGTGGACCTCACGCGTTGTACACCTTCTCAACGACCAGCATCTGGTACCGCTCCGACCTACCTAACTACCTAACTACCTAACTGTCACACTTGCATATGTACATGTGGATACATGTGTGTATATGTATACGTGTGTGTGTGTGTGTGTGTATATATATATATTACATTTGTCTGAAATTTTAGATATACGAACAACAGAGCAACTCAAGAAGAAATGGAAATTTTAATAAAGATCTACAAGAATTTAATGAGCGTTTAAAATGCAACACTCAAAATACAAACTTTCCAACAAAGCGCAACACAGTGACAAGCAATCTGTCCAGCAAGTTCAGGCTACAGCTGATGTTTAAAGTGTCTTCCTTGTTCTTGAACGCATGCCCAAAGACGTAGACGCCACTGCTTGATGGCCCAGTCAATGATCTTCTGGTCAACCGCACATGTGTGTAGAGCTGCATTAGAGCAGTTTCTTTATGGGTCCAGTTTTTATTCTGACACAGTATATATAGTTGATCAGTCGTATAGTTTATACATATAGTTTATAGTTGATCTGTCAAGGCGTGTTTCGTCTATTAACTTTGCTTCTCTTGCTATAGCACTCCAGCTTTCTGCAAAGCCAAAGCAGTTAACAAATAATGGAAACTTTTGTCTTCTACGTTAACATGCATGTTAACTGCATCTCTAAATCATCTCACATTCTGCTCAAGCCTTGTAATCTCTAACAGACCTCCTTATGTGGTTGAGTGACCTGTGCATGTTTATAGACAGCAGTGAAGCGTACAATTTCAGAAACCATGTAAGCGAGTCTGTTAAAGATTACTGAACACCTCTGAGGGTAGTGTGTTATGATTTATGCTCACGTGATGCTGTGTTAAAATATTGGTGGACATTTGAACTTCTTGTTCTGCAGTGTGGTAAACTGTTGCAACCATTAGTAATGCTTTTTTATTGCTAATGAAAAATTCTTATATTACTAAATACTAATTTGCTTTGTAGTTGGGGATTTTCCAGTAGATGGGTGTAGATGAACCACTACAGTAATAATAATAATCTTTATTTATTTATAACTCAAATACAGCATATAGCATGGAAATTCCAGCATAATTGTATTTTTGATTTATGACTCACAATGCAATATAGTGTGTGTAGAGAGTACTAATGGCATCAGTGTGTTTCTCCCAGGGTGTGGTGACTGCAGCAACCAGTCTCATCATTACTCTTGCTCAAAAGAACCCAGACGACTTCAAGACTTCAGTTTCTCTGGCAGTGGCTCGACTCAGCAGGGTGAGATCAATACCCCCAACACAACCCGCAGGCTTTCATCTCTTTAAAAAACATCCCAGTTTTTTCCCTGGAAAACCCAGACCCTCAGTTTTCAACCCATAGCAGGATGTTTGGGAGCAAAAGATTAAATGTTATATGATTTACATTGGATAAAAGGTTTTGTAGCCCTTTTCGGTCTTTTGTTGACTTTTTTGTCTTTTGTTGACAAATGTAAAGAAGTAGGAACTGCAGTGAAAGTCGAGTGTGGATGCAGCTCATTTCGTAATTAATTATGTAATTATTCAGGTACAGCCTGGACTAAAGACATTTTGTTTATTTGCATCTGAAAACAAAAACACATTTAATGCACATTTTGCACCAAAGACCAACTTGTAGTGTTTATTTTGTCCTCATTACTGTGCAAATCAATCTGGCTACAAAGAAGTAAGGCTAATGAGCTGCCAGTTGACTGGCTATGTTGACACACGCTGGAAGAAAGAAGACAGACAAGCCAGAAGATAAACAAATATCCTCTGTGTGTTCCTGCACTCTGGGAAGGAAGGGGGGAAGGGGGACAACAACTGTTATTTCAACTAATTTATCAGTCGGCTAGTAATGTGCCAATTTTGTGTCCACACATAATTTAGAGTTTTTTTTAACATCCTGGGGGCCCACCACCCAACCCCCCATAAGCTAGGTTCAAACCAAACTGACACCTGTGGAAATAGTGACATTAATTAGAGCTGCACAATATCGACTAAATATCAGTGCTACATGTTAAAGTCTGTAAATATTGTTTCAAATGATGTGTTTACTCCCCCCCAGCCATACAATCTGTATATTGAAAATAAGCTACAAAAACTGCCCGTTTCCAAATAGTAGTTTTGTGATGTAAAAAAAAAAACACATTTAAATATATCTCCTTATTCTGGTTAAAATTACACTTTTGTTTTATTACATGAAGACCTGGCTTCATCAGATCACCCAGTAACTTATAGGAATAAAGAGGATGTGATCAATGTGAAACATATTCTACTGCATTTTACATCAAAGTTTATCTTTGTTTTACTTTTTTCCGTTTTCTTCAGATTGTCACCTCAGCGTCTACTGACCTGCAGGACTACACGTATTACTTTGTCGCTGCTCCGTGGCTGTCGGTGAAGTTGCTACGCCTGCTGCAGTGTTATCCACCACCAGGTGGGAAGATGTGGGGTTATAAAGAATAATGTGGTTGTATTTATTTATATTTTTGTTTATTTATTTTCCAAGATAAACAGTTGTCATTGGAGAGGTAATGTTCAAATCAGTGGTTCTGATTTGAAGGGTCTATATCCCTTAGAACATGCACATCACAGATCCATGCCAGGAGTGCAACAAATGATAAATTGTGTTAATACAGCAAAACAGCTCCTTAAATGGAAGTTCCCGGTTTGTGTTAAGGCTCGAGCCGTCATGCTGAACGTAGAACCAAAGTTACTGTTATTAAAAAAAACATGGATTAATAATAATAACCGCTACTGGGCTTTTAAATATACATGCAAATGTCCCTAAAGAACAAAAATGCCCAAATTTTAGATCTTAGAAACAAACAGAAAAACACACAAGAGCTTTGAAGCCAGGATAACTTTCAGGATAGTCTCCGCCAACAAGTGGGTGGGGAGACCCACAGAGGGAGGGGCTCTGGAAAGCGGCCGAGTGACGGTGCACTGAGCGAAAGAGCAGTGTGTAGAAGAACAAACGCCGGTTTTAGACTGTTTCACACAGTTTATATTTGTTGAAATCAGATTAGACTTATTAAGACATTTCTGAATAAAAAACAATCATAATCCATTTTATGTTGGCTTTTTTCAGCACTTCTTTATATCTCAGAACTAAACAGGCTGTTTCTGTTACTGTGCCTTTAAGACCTACATATGTAAATGATCTCTGTTCTTACTGGCTGCCTCATTCACAAAACAATCCAGGCTTCCTATGACTTGAGCGTGAATGGGTGGAGCTAAACTGCTTAAGGTAGGTAAATGTAAATGCATTGGTTTTTATGACATTACAAAAGCAGTAAATTCAAGAATGGCCTGTTTTGGGATCTTTTTTTCTATATTTGGCCTGTGTGGAAACAAGTAGTAGCTGTTGTAACAGAGTTACTGTATTATATTAAAAAGTGACTAAAGGGCCCTTTAACCTCTCTTTAACCCAGATGTAGTCGATACTGATACATATTGATGCTCTTATTGATCCCACTCTCCATAATGTGTTGCAGAAAATAAAGATGCCTCATGAAAAGCTGTGGGAAGATTCAACAGTTATTTCATAACATTTGTATATATAATGAGGTAGGAGCGTCGCTAAAGACGTTCAGATCAACAAATGTGTCTTGGTGACGTCAGGAACTGAGACCAGTTAGTACCAGTTCTCCATACACATCCTTACTCGTATCTCCTGAGCAAAACTAAAGAAGTTAAAACGTCTTGATTGTAAACCACATTTGGGCTACAGCTGTGTAATATGAACAAACTGTCAGTATTGCAGTTTTACTGCAATGATGCCTTTCAGTGTATTAAAGGGCCCATATCAGCCTTGAAGTGTGTAAATACTGTTGAAGTTTCAAAATGTACATTTATATCCCATCCATATAGTCCATATATGGAAACTAAGTTTTCAAATGACAGTTTATGTGACGTCACAAAAGCAACACTCTCCTGATTCATCCTACAGCGGTTTAGCTCCTCCCATTTAGAAGTTCTAGGGGGTGCTTCAACCCTGTGCTGCATTTTAAAGAGCTTCATCACAGGGTAGCCAGTCAAAAAAAATATCTTTTCCATATATTACTTTTAAAAGCACAGTAACAAAAACAGCCTGTTTAATTATGGGATAAACAGATGTTGGGAATGTTTTAAGAATTAATTATGATGAATCATGAATTAGATAATTGGTACACACATGTAATGAAAAAACAAAAGAAAAATATAGGATATGGGCCCTTGAAAAACAACTTGAAAAAGACCTTGTGATTGATCATTGTGTGATTGGTCAGAGGCTCATTTGCATATTGCAGCCTTATGTGATGTTACAATTGCAAAGGCTAATAGGATTAACAGGCAGTATAATGTGCCTTCTTTATTCAGTCACTTTAATGGCCCTAAGTAAAGCAGTAGTATCAGTTCATTCCAAACCCAGAAGCTGTTTCTTTAAGGGCACAGTGTTTTTCACGGCGCTCAGATGCTCTCGGGCACCATGGAGTTCGGCCACATGTTGCTGGGGTCTGTCTTTCAGTGATGTCGTCGGTGCAGCTGCTTAATTAAGGACTAATGATAAAACGGAATGTTCCATGTTGCTAATGGGCTCAGAGGGTTTACTGGCTGAAGGGCTTTGTGTTTGGATGAGCTCCTGATTGTCCCTGGCTCCTGCAATCAATGCTGGCTGCTATATTTGTTGTGGGAGACGGCTCCCATCACAGACACTTTATTGGAGACCTAATAGAATGAGTCATTCACTGGACATACTCTGCCGTTTTTGCTGTTCTCATAACTTTAAAAGGAATATTTTTATCAAAAGTCCCATTTAAACATGTTCCTACCGACCCCAGGTGCCATCGAGACGTGTTTGGAATCCAAATTTTGCTTCTTTAGGTCAGAACTGGAGCTACGAGGCTAATACTTGCATGAAGAGCAAAAACATGCTGTATGTCTGTTTTTGATATGCTAGTGGTTCTAGAGGCAAAATTCATGATTCTCGCTATATTTGTATATGTAAATGTAAATTTGTGTCTTTTCAGAGGATGCAGCAATTCGAGGACGCCTAACCGAATGCCTGGAAACCATCTTGAACAAAGCACAGGAGCCTCCGAAGTCCAAGAAAGTTCAGCACTCCAATGCCAAAAATGCCGTATTGTTTGAAGCCATCAGTCTCATCATACATCATGACAGGTTTAAACCATTTTATTTAGTCAAAATAATTTTAATGTTTTATTTTTAATTCTCAGCTGCTTTTAGCTGGACAGCACCTGCATGGCAACACCTTAGTGACCAGTTTAGATACCATAGTACCCCAGCAGCTATATATATATATATATTCTCCCCGAAGGCTATTGCAATTACAAATGTTTTGGTATACACATGTTTATTTCCTTTATCCTCTATCCACACAAAAAAACTGAGAAAAAAGCCACATTTGACACAACTTCACACAAAACTCAAGAATCATTTCCTTCAGATTTAGAAGGATAATTCGAGCTGACACGGTTACACCCTGAGTCTGCAGAACAGCTTGAATTTATTTAGAATTTGATTGGGGCTGTGTATCCACCATTCGGACTATCCTGCATTGCAGTCTTTTATCATTTTTTTCTCTTCCGTCCCAATCCAGGGAGATTAGCTACAGTGCTGTGTGTTGTAAAGTTCTTGATTGTGTTGTGCACAGTGGACAAAGGAACATGAAGATCTCTGGAGATAGACTTGTAGCCTTGAGATTGTTGATATTTTTCCACAATTTTTATTCTCAACTCCTCAGACAATTCCCTGCTCTTCTTTCTGTTCTCCATGCTTAGTGTGGCACATAACAGAAAGGTTGAGTCAACTTTTCTCCATTTTAACTGGCTTTGGGTGTGATTGTTTTATTGCCAGAACCTATTTCTTGGCACACATGAGTTTAAAAAAGCATCATATGCTTGAAATTGTACTCACAATTTTGAAAAGGTGCCAATAATATTGTCCGCCCCCTTTTTTGAGTTTTGTGTGAAATTCTCAAATTTGGCTTTTTTCTCAGCTTTTTTTCTGTTGATCCAATGCACATAAAGGAAATAAACATTTGTATACTAAAACATTTGTAATTGCAATAGTCGTCTGGGAGAAATGGTGCATTTTCTGGAAGAATTCCAGGGGTGCCAATAATTTTGGCCATGACAGTATATGGGGTGCCTATGTGGAGACATATGTAGAGTTTACACTATAAACATAGGCATTTTTGGGCATTTTTTACCACATCACATCATGGTTTTTCACTGTTCATAGGGTGCTTTTGGAACATAAAAAAATTGGTTAGGCTTTGTGAACAGTGAGGTACACCATTCGTGGCATATTTGACTGTTGCAATGGCCTTTTTAGGACTAATAAAATAAAATCAAAGGGCTCGGACCAAGATCCTATAAAGCTGCTTTGTGATAGTATAAGCTGTAATATATATATATATATATATATATATATAAAACATAAAAAAAAGACATTACAAGAAGCAGTTTTTTTGACTATTTATTATTGAATTCAAGCCTATAACTCTCACACACACCATGGCCACTTGTATCGCTGAGACTCCACCCCTCTGGAGGTCTGGATGGAGAGAGCTAATGCTACGGCTACTTCCAGCCCAATTTTCCCCCT
>JBBPCY010124623.1:0-17287 GCA_037974405.1 Brachyalestes nurse | reverse complement strand
GGGGGGAACATATGCGTCGGCCCCCCCCGGGCTCCTGAGCGATGAAACGCTGGGGTTATAGAGCCTGAAACCAGAGATAGCAGGGGGTTTTACTGGGAGAAAAATGGCGTCGAACTTTTAGACAGTAGGAACGAACCAACTACTGTCTTAAGTTTGTTAGGTTTAACTGTCTTAAAAGTTTGTTCCTTCTAGCATCTTTATGTGCGTTAAGCAAGATTTGAACCAAGACTGCCTGCATTAGAGGCGAGGACTTTACCACTACTCCACCAAGTCTCACACGCAGACCAAGCTTTTTTTAGGGGGTTTGTCTTGAAGATTGTATGTAGAAGATGCCAAGATAAGTTCTTTGCAGCATTGGAAAGAGCCCATCTTGGGCAAAATCATGCTTTGTTATGAGAGCTTTCCTAAGTGAGCCTGGTTTAAACCAGAGTAAGAGGAACAATACCAACAGTAAGTGTCTCAGAATCATGATCAGAAGAATATGTTTTGATCCTGGCCTGTTGATTTGAACCATCTGCAATTATCCGGTTCATAAGTGCTGGCTTCTTTGAAGTTTGGTGCTCTGCCTGGTCCTTTGGCATCTTGTTGACAGAACAAGAAAACTTGGAGGCACTGAACAGAACAAGAACTTTATGCACTCTGGATAAGATCAGGAGTGGGTGAGGGGGGTGAGGACTTTTATTAGAACATTTTCTGCAGCAGCTTGGTTTCAGCTGGTGAATCGTCAGCAAGGTTCTGACAACTCGTATTTGTGTTGTAAACCTGTTTCTCTGATAGCATTATGAATCAAAAGTAATGCTGATTTGCCACAAAATCTCCCAAGTACACACACACACACTTCCATTTTCATTAGTGTAGAACTTATGGTCAAGCACCACTCGTCTTTTTGTGGAACATTTTTTATTCACTTCAGACAAGAGTGAAAACAGTACATATAAGAATGGAACATTTGCCTTCTTACCCATTCATTTTATATTGCATAAAATCACAAAGAGGAATTTTTGCTTGAAGCCAACGAACCTTTCAGTCGACCGTTCTTAAGAGAATCGCTTTCATAGACAAGATGTGTCAGTAAAGTTTGAAGAACCTCCATAAAAGATCTGTGAATGAACCTGAACCTAGTAAATGTTATGTGAATGTTCTATAAACCTTGAAAGGTTCTTCATCCCTCACATCTCATTTATAAACCTGTTTGTTCTGGAACTGAGTTCTAGTGAGTTGCTCCAGTAACACACTGCAGCACTTTTTTCCCCAATCCTGGTCCTTTTAGTGCCTACCCTTTACCAAAAACCCACTTCAGCGCAGTAAGGGCTTGATAAGCAGCGGATTAGTTGGATCTGCTGTGTTGTAAGCAGTGCTTGAAGCCATATAACCTTTCTGGGTTCCCCAAAAAAACCTTTCAGTCAATTGTTCTTTATATTATATGGAGGTTCTTCAAACTTGACACATCTCGTTTGTGATACTCTAAAGGATATGGTAAACAATCTTTATATTACAAAATGGCCTTTAAAAACCTTTAAAAGCTTCTTCACACATCACATTTACAAGCCTGTTTGATCAGAAAGTGAAATAGTTCAACTGAGTCGCTCCAATAATGTGGGACTTTTTTGCCAATCCTGGTCCTATTAGTGCCTTCGCTTCTTCACCAAACCCTCTTCAACACAGTAAGGGCTTGATAACCAGCTGATTAGTTGGATCAGTGTTGGGAGCAGTGAAAATGCTCAGATGTTCAGGGCGTTGTGCCTCAGGAACTGAAAACACCGTCTCAATGTTGATATATGTTGCACCGTGGTCCATAGACAAATATCTCATCAAACTATGTATGTGTTCACAGCTGCTGATGACAAAGTAACCTTGAACCTGGAGCTCATCATTCCAGTGGACCACCTGATGCACCTGTCCCAACTCATCATGTTCTTCTGAAGACCTTAATTGGCTGCATCAGATTCATTTGTGTGCTAGAAGGTGGATCTCCAGGAGGAGGGTTGATGAGCACCTGGTGTAACAGCAGACCTGCTTCCAACACAGAACTAGTTCACGAGCTGTTGAGGGGAAATGGGTTTATTAGAAGTGTTTTCAAGTCCTGGGTCCTGTTCCATGAAACAGGATTAAGGGAAAGTCTGGCTTATTTCAAGGGAAAGAAATCCAGACTTTCCCATAATCCTGTTTCACGGAACAGGACCCTGCTCCTGCAGAGTGTTTTCACTGCTCCCAACATACATGATCCAACTAATCAGCTCCTTAACACTCCCTTACTGTGTTTAAATTCTTTTGCTTCTTTAAGAAACCGCTTCAGCACAGAATGGGGTTGTTAAGGAGCTGATTAGTGGATCAGGTGTGGTGGGAGAAGTGAAAACACTTCAATGTGCAAAGCTGGAGGCCACCTGGACCAGGGTTCAGACAATTAAGCCTCTGCTCAATTCTGATTTGTTGCCTATATCCGATTTTTTTGACCTTCTGTTTACACTTTAAAAAAAAAAAAATAGTGACCCATATCCGATTCGCTTGTTTACACTCGCTATAGCAAAGGGGGTTGTTATACCAAGATGGACAAACGCGAAATATGCTTAATTCTAGCTCTGTGATATATGAAAAATTCGCCAAATAACAGCATGATTTTGACGCGGAGAAGACTAGTGTGCCTGATAGTCAGCGACTTCTGTCAGGCCATGAGAGACGAGCTGTGGCGTGAGCACATCAAGCTTCCACAGCTGTTTTAATGACGTACAGAACACAATGCCTAGGAAAATCCGATCTGCCTGTTTACACGACAGTTGCATTGGCACATATCTGATTTATATCTGATTTATTTCCACATATGAACGAGGCCTGGAACCGATCTCAACATATCCGAATGCATGCATTTTGTTCCTGTTTGCACTGTCATGGCACAGATCCGATCTGTGTCACATACGAGCAAAAAATCAGAATTGGTTCACATTTAACTAACAGTGTAAACGAGACCTTGGACTTCTTTGTAGGCCACTACTACTTCTGTCCAAACACTGATAACAAAATAAGGACAGAAGATCTGTCCTTTAAATCTTGTTTTAATAAAATATACATTAGGGCTGGGCACATTAACAACATTGTCAGGTTGATGCATTATTTACTTAACGTGACAATTCTTTTATTTTGAAAGTTCTTCGTTTTTTTTGTCTTCATGGGTGCACACAGCACTACGCTGGTTTTTGCAGGTGTCCCATTACATTTCTCTGTTATATGGACAAAAGTATTGGGACACCTGATCACTACACCAACAGGGACCTTAATGACACTGCATTCTAATCCATAGACTTTCATGTGGAGTTGGCCCCTCTTTGCAGCTGCTATAATACTTTGGACTCTGAAGGGAACTTGTTTTTCTATAAAAAACTAGATAAAACATGAATGTTCTTCAGTAGCAAATAGATTTGGTTTTATATATTTTTGTTAATATATTTTTATTGCTTTAAGGCAATGACACTTACCACAAAACACTACAATGCTTGATATGAAAGAAGTAAAACAAATACATGAACAGTAGTGAAAATGAAGAATAGAAAACAAATAAGTAAATAAAAATGTCTCGAAAAACACTGCAAGTCATTGACAATTTGTCTTATGCATGGCTTAGACACAATGCTTATACAGAAGGATTTCTTAAAGTTATGCAGCTGACAAGTTTTTGTTTGTACTTGGTGTAGCCTTATGGAATTTTGCTATAGCATGTTGAAGAATGAAAATGTCTGAGATGTAGGAATGCCACATAGTTGACCGGTTAAAATCAGGCTCAAACCAACCCTTCAATATGTCATTTTTTGAGGCGGTCAAAGCCATCAATAAACTCCTTCAGTTGTGAGTTAAAGAGTAAGTCAGAGTCATTTGCTAATGAAAGTAATCTTGGACATAAAGGAACATTAAACATTTTGAAAGAAATTTAACGTGTTCCCAAAAAACAATGGATGGACTTTCCCCAAAAAACAAGTAAATAGTCCCCAGTGGAGCCTGTGCTGCATTTGTTACAAAATGTGTCATCTGACAGTTTCATCAAATAAGCTCTACATGGAGCCATGTAGACACTATAGGCAAACTTATAATGTATTAACTGGTGAGTCAGACATTTTTGAAGAAGAGAAAATATTACTCCAGATGGTTTCCCAATCAAGTTCCATACCACAGGCGTCACATTTCCTACACCATACTGAAACAGCACCTATGGGAGGAGATTTAAGTTACAGATAAGACACCAATCCTCTGGTCAATTTAAATATTTGAAAGTGTGGTTAGGAAGGGGATGGTTGTCTAAATAGCTATCCCATGGAACCCTGTATGCCTTAAATGCAGAGTGTAGCTGAAGATGTCCTACAAAGGTCCTGAAAAGAATGTAAACCAACAGAGTCAAAAGTATTATTCAGAGTATGAACATTTTTATCTGACCAAGATGAAAAAAACAAAAGGTTTTGAACCTGTTAAGAGATGGTTAATGTGCCATAAGGGAGAGGATTTATGAAATTTGTGGTTATACCCTAAGAACTCACAGGACTGTTCCCATACTTCAAAAGAGGAGTTAATAATCGGGCCCAGTCATAGTAAAGAAATTCTCTGAGTGATATCTGCAAATGGTAGATCCTGTAGTCTGAGGGGATATACTCATTCTTGTTCAATTGATTGGCAGGACATTTTTGAAAAAGAAGCAAACCACATTTTTAAGGATCTCAACTGGAAAGCCCAAAAATAATACTTCAAAATAGGAAAAGCTAAACCACTAGGCAATTTTGAACATTGCAATGTCTTCATTCGAATTTTGGATCTTTTGTTATTCCATATGAAATGTGTGCATAACTTGTCAATATCAATGAAAAACTGTGGTGGAGGAGTATAGTATAGTAGAAAAGAATAAATTAACCCCAGGGAGAATGTTCATTTTTAACACAAAGACTCTACCACTAAGGGAAATTTGGAGAGAGGAACCATCTGTTCAAATTGTTTTAATACCATTACGTTAAAGTGGTGCTTACGAACAACACTAACGGTAGGATCAATGCTTACAACTAAATAGGTGAAGCCAGAGTTCTGAATCTGAATAGGTGTGGGTACCGAAAGTTTAGGAGAAGATGAATCAAGAGGCATTAATATAGATTTGCTCCAGTTACTTTTGTAACCTGTAAAAAAAAAAACCCTAATCTTTCAAATAAAGCAATGGCTTAAAGAACTGAGTTGATGTCCGAGAGGAAAGAATAATGTCATCTGCATAGAGAGAGATATGATGTGGTATTTTTAATATGTATAGGAGGGATTGGGCACAACACAGGTCGATGGTGTCACTCAAGCACAACAATTCTGATTCTGATGAAAAAATGTCAATTGACGTTGTCAGCCATTCTATATGTTGTGTATTTTATTTTTATTCATGGTTTTTTTTTATTGTACTTCGAAATTTGAAGAGTATTGTGATCTTGTAACATTAAAATACAGTGTGTTTTTTTTTGGTTTTAAATGTACAAAATGTACAAAACGCCTAGTTTTAATACATAGCATAAAAGTAAAAAACACTATATGAAGTGTTATCTTCATTTTAGATGTCAAAAAAGATTTGCGGCTCCCGGTGTTTTCTCTTTTGTGGAAACCGGGTCCAAATGGCTCTTTGAGTGTTAAATGTTGCCGAACCTTGACCTAGCCTGATTAGTCTTAGATTAGACTAATTAGAATTAGAACTTTATTACATACACCTTTGTGGCACAGCTTATTTGGTGCAGACCCTTCTGCTTCCACAAGCAGCTAGTAAATATCCAAACCTGCCCCACCCAGCAAGCCATCTCTCACACACACACACACAGTTTCACAGCTTACCTGGGACCTGCAGATGAACCTGCATCTTACAGTCCTATTTAAGCACAAAATCCCTGTTGCACAGTGTGTTTCCTCGGTCATTTAGGTAATGGAGCAGACCGAACATCCGAATATCGATTTTGGGATTCAAATATCGACACCTCAATTCTGACCTGACAAAGTCACAAGTGTGACTGTGATGAGTGTTTAGCCGCGTTCTAAGAAAGTAGAGGCACAAATACCTTTTTAATTTACCGTTCCACACACAGCACAGTGCTCCGCCCCTTTAATCGCAGCAAGGCTTTCACAGCGTTACAGTTACAGGTTGGGTTTACTGTTTTAACCAAATTTCGTCTCAGTTCAGTCATATACCGTTCCACCCCAGGCCTGTCAGTTATTGCATAAATACTTATAGCACTATTTGAGCTGAACACTTACACACATTCCTTCCACCCACGCCCACACTCGTACAAACCTTCCGCCCACCTCCACAGACACACACACGCCCTCTACCCCCACTGTCACACTCACCTATTCCACCCACACCCATGCACAAAATCATGTAGACTGATCAAGTAGACTGACAGTCATACTGTTGTCCATTTAAGCCCAAGTATTGTGGACAAACAGATTAGAGCTTATTTGCATAAATCAGTCTAAGTTTAAGTCTAAGAGAATAACGGAGGTTGGAAAACACTTGGTGTGACTGGTGTGACTGGTGTGACATAAACCACCTCAGTGGGAAAAAGTAGAAAAAGTTCATTTGAAAAAAGTAATCGAATTCAATCGTGACAGACCCAATACTCATCAACTACAAAACTAGAGAACGGTTCAGGAATGTTCTGAGCGCCCAGTCAAACCTGATGTTCTGGACACTGGATCTGGGCAAGCGGGACGGTCCCAAAAATGACAAATACATAGCACTGAATCTTAGACCATGACCACTTCTCATTAACAGAGCGTGATCCAGCACGACTAAGGGGACAAGTCTTTTTCCAGTCTCTCAAACACAATCGCTGAAGAAAGTGCCGGGTTAATGATGCTTTTCCTGTCGACTTTGTTTCCAAATAACCTTACTGAAGCCTCGCACCCCCGTTTCCTCACTACTCACGACACTCACCCGCACCCAGCCACACACACCAGGGGGAGGGGGCGTCTTTATTTCCGTCCCCTCGGCCTAGAAAGATCAGACACCAAGGGTGCAAAGTTTCAAATATAGTATCAGAGAATACTTAGATTAACATTGAATAAATGTATTATTCAATTTATTATTCTATTATTATTACTCTCATCATTTATGTAGGATAACAAATTGTAGCAGTATAATTGCAATGCTAATATTTTATCTATATCGTGCAGCCCAAATAATTGGGGGACTTCCTTATAACCCCAAACTTAGCCTATAGGAGCTTAGTGCAGCCCATTTGTGCTAAATTCACAGAGTTTTGCAGCCAAACAGATTTGAGCTCATTTGTATGAATCAGTCTTACAGTAATAGTCTTAAACAGCCTGTTTAAGGAATGAAGGAATGTCTAAGGAATGAAGAAAGGTTGCTGTGACTCGTTTTGGTTCAGTAAATCACGGCAGTGGGGAAAAAGTGTAATTGTATTAAACCGTGATTTAAAACTTGACACACATCAACTATGAAGGGTTAAAATGTTTAAAAAAAACTCTCTCTCCCTCTCCCTCCCTCTCTCTCTCCCTCCCTCCCTCCCTCCCTCTCAGACACACACACACACGCGCGCAGCTGTCCACAGGCTGGGAGCAAACCGGCTGACCAGCCTTTGCAGGGCAGCAGGAAACACAAGACTGCAGAACAGCAGAGACCCTTCCTGTCTCACAAATACACACACACACACACACACACACACACACACATACAATATGAATACAAAGACAAGTAAAAGGAGCTCAGATAAAGACAGACAGACACACACACTTTATAATCAAAAAATTTTTAATACATCAATATCCACTCACACACACACACACACAGACGGCATGAATACAAGCACAACTGAAATAGCTCTCACTCTCACACACACTAAAAGACAGTTAAGTTGGATTTAAATCATTCTATTATATCTCCACTAACCCAGACTTCACACCAGAAAGAGGAACGTGATGTCAGTTCTGCCTGGTACAAGGATCAGTGTGTGAAGTGGAAGGAGGCCTGGAAACTCCAGTGACGTACAGGTACAGGTTGCCCTGATCCCACGGTCAATAAACACATTCAGGATAAGAAACAAAAGCTTAAACCCACTAGCTGACACCATATAAACTGCCTAAATTATCACAAACTCACCTTTAACCAAGTTAAGTAATCTCAAATACAACGCTGTCCATAAAAACCATGGCTGCACAATATATCATCTGTTCATGATACTGGTCTGCAATATATATGCACACACACACAGACACACACAGACACACACAGACACACGTGCAGAAGTCTTGAATCACCCCACAATACAATCTAGAAAGCATCTGATTGGCAAAGACGTAATTTTTCAGGATCACAACAACAATCCCAAACACACCATCAAAGCAGAAATAAAATACGATGGAACACTTTCAATCATGGATCGGCCTGCACCAAATCCCAGATCAACATTATTGAAGCAGTGTGGGATCATCTCGACACAGAACAGAAGACAGCTGACATATAAAAAAGAACATGGGAATGTCCTTCAAGAAGCCTCGAGAACACATTTTCCTCTCCTTTCGTGTGTGTGTGTGTGTGTGTATACACTAGGAGTGTAACGGTACAGAAAGGTCACAGTTCGGTTCACACTATAGTTCGGTACGGTTCACGATACAGCGAAGTTAAGTCACAAAAAGTCCTAAAGAATGAGGCTTGGTTTGTTTTCGTTTATTTTAAATAAACAGCAGTGTATTAACCAGTAAACACACACTCTTGCTTATATTTTCATGTATGTGTAAAGCAGCAGAAGTGTTACGGCAGTAGGTGGCACTATTGCACCACACTACGACCCAGGTTTATGATTTACTGGCACTTTTCGGTGTCTCTGTGATTCCATATTACTTCAAATCACGTCTTCTCCGTCGTACCGGGTATTCTCCGTATGACGTCATGTACCGAACCGTGACCCATGTAACGTGACAGTTCGGTACAAATACATGTACCGTTACAGCCCTAGTATATACACAGTGTGTGTTAGATACAAAGCATAAAACACACACTGGTTTTGTACTGAACATCTCTCTGAATGTACTGTATTTTCATAAGCTCAGCTGCATTCCACAGCCACACTTCTCCTTTCACATCCCCAGGATTGCCCGACCCACAACAAAGAACAGGGCCTGAAGACACAGCTTTCAAAATAAAACCGGCCAACTGTGTTCCTGACAGCGTGCAAAAGACTCGCCACTACTGAGGAGAACATTACCCAGACCATACCGGCTCTGAAAATAAGAGAGAAGACTCGATTTCGGGTTTAAACTCTCCTGAGAAGAGAGATTCCAGTACTAACATGCTGGTACAGCTAATAGTCATTTCATACCGAACAGGGTTTGAAGGAATAGTTTGTCCAGAAATCAAATTAATACAATTTCCCCACTTTACACTAAATGTAGTTGATCAGGCAAGACGTGTTTGCTCCTAATGAAGCTGGACAGTAAAAGACTAGACCAGCAGGTCTAAAGACTTGCCTCTACTGGTTTTCAGTTATGCCGCATGCTTTGAAGTGCTAATGAGTAAAGTGCAGACCAGTCTGAGTACTGAAACAGTGCTGGAAATATTCAAAACATGCATTTATGACACATGATAACCTGTAGATGTAAACAGAAGCGTAACGATTTCTCTGAAGGCGCTGCGTCATCAAGCTCACAGGTGAAGGAAAGTGTTCTGAAGTATATATATATATATATATATGACCAAAGCTTATAACTCAAATCATAGAAGTTTCCTCTTATAGACTCTCTTTCGGCAGTATATTTGTTAGTCACACACACACACACACACACACACACACACCTAATTTTAGATTCTAAAAGATAAGGCAATGTATTAATTTTATTACTTCATGGCTGGAAACACCGAGCAGTTCTGTTTACCCAGCCCACTAATCAGAGCAATGCTGCACTGTTTACCTCAGCAATACTCATCAAATTCAATATTATGGCATTACAAAGGTAACACAGTATCAGACAAGTGAGCTTTAATAAAGTTAATCATCCCATGTGACCAGAGTGCTCCTAAACCCAACATTACATGTTTTGTTCTGCTTCTGAAAACAGAGGCAAACTTATACTCCACCGGCACCAATAAAGAAAACTTGTTCACAAAATTAAAAACCTAAAAATAAGGGTCTCTGCTATTTTAGAGCCTTTATTTTACTGGATATGATGCTCATTATTCATTAAAGGTGTGTCAATATCAAAGCACACCAGTCTGGACTAAATATGGCCGAACAACTTTAACCTCTTTATTCCAACCCGTCTTCTACTTCTGAAAACCACCTCGATGTCACCTATAAGATCACATGGTTGACAAGCGTCTTCGAGAGAGATCAGCCAACAAAAAGAAAAGAAAAAAAAAGTGGGCCGTGTTCCTGCTCGGCTGCTGCATCCGGAGCAGAGTGCAGCTGTGCGCCAGGCATCCTGCACAGGCCTCTTCCCAACACTACAGCGACCGCACACCACACACACACACACACACACACATCCTGATACGACCGTATCAACCGCTCTGAGGTTCAGACTTGATATGATGCGTTTATATCAGTGTGAATCACTAATTACACAGAGCCGTGCAAAAGTCTTGGCACCCTCTGGAAAGCGTCTGACTGGCAACAGTTCCATTTTTTCAGCTTGAAAATTATCCCAAAACACACCCAAACACTCTTGTCATTTCAACAAAGAACCAGTCAACGTCCAAAGAGAAGCTTTACATTGTCCTTCAAGAAGCCTGGAGAACTACTCCAGAAGACACTTAAAGGAAAAGGAAAGTCTGTCAATGAGCATTTAGGCAGTGAACGGTGGTCATATCAGTGATCAGAACAAATACTGATTTTAAAGCTGGTTAGAATTAAACACTCTTTGTGTTCTCCACAGTATTTATATGCATGTTTGCACATGCAGTAAATCACCGTGTCCATTTATTGTCTCATTTTCCTACAAACTAAAAAGAAATGAGGGGGGGGCTCAAGACTTTTGCACAGAACTGTACATTGCACAGATCCTACTGTGCAAAACGGCAAACTTATGAAAAAGCTGTAAACAATCCAAACACCTCAAGTGCCTTAAATAAGACCCTAAACAACATTTCAATTTCACCTTAAACAACATTTCAATAAAGAGCATGAATTAATAGCTAAGCATCAATTACAATGAAGTTACCATTGGCAAGAAGACTTAGATTAACAACATTCATTTGAGGATGTTTTTTGATACTGTACTGACACTGTGACTGTACACATCTGTACATATGACAAAATACATCATACAAAATACATAATGCAAAACAAATTACAGGCCTAAACTTTGGCCTCCTGCTAAATGAGGTACTGGTTTTCTCCCAGTATGAATGGGTGGCCCGTGTGAACAAAGCCTATGGAAATACGCGATTGTGTTGAAAACCTACACGGCCGAGTCAATGACGCTGCAAGTCTGCTCGTCCCGACCTCAGCCTATATATATACACACACCTGTTTCTATTTTCTATTTTCAGTGAACCAACCAGTTCGGGCTTAAAAAGAGAAAACCTGTTCCAGTGTGACGTCTCACACCTTTGTAAGCATTATATCTTTTAATCTGAAGAACATCTGGCATGTATAGGACTGGAGCCGCAAAATCACTCCCGTGAATAAGTGGTCAATTTTAAAGGGCATGGAAAAAAAAAATCACTCACTTTTTAAAAAAGTTGACGTCAGAGCATCATACCATTCCCTCCCCCTCCCTGACCCTTCATACAGTGTACATAGCACAGTTTCAACCTACTGTTGTGACATCACAACAACACACTTACATAATCCAGCTATTTGGCCTATGGTAGTTTAGCCCCGCCCATTCGTTCCAAAGTTAGAAGGAGTGTTTAAGTACAGAGTGCAGAACAGACAATCAGAATAGGTTATTTATAGGTATACATACACATATATATGTTCCACGCCTCAAATTTCTTTAAAAATATACAATACGCCAGACTTTCAAATATTTTACAAGAAAACATTACCGATACCTAAACGTAACTGACTGGTTTTCATTATTTTGTAGTCTGTATTAATACATTATTTATCTACAAAGGCTCAAACAATTAGTTTTGAAGAGACACATCAGGTCTGTCTTTACTGACTGACATTCACTTTGTGTTGATCACAAAAAAAAAGAAAAGTATCACTCAGTACAACATCACACAGTTCCTTCTGATTTACGTCTCAGTGGACAAAACTTTAGAAGAGCCCAATATAGAGTCCCAAGAAAAGCTAAAATTTAGAGAATGATGTCTTGGCCTCCCCAGTCTCCAGATCTTTCTCCCATGGAGCTGCAGGGACAAGCTAGACCCACAAATTCCAAAAGAGCGTCCAGTAAATGAGACAGAACTGTTTGCTGCTTTACAAGTTGCTGGGAGAGTTCGGACACAAGTTATTTCCGAAAATTGCTGAAAAGGATGTGGTGAATCTGTACTGCTGTGGTAAAACTAAGAGGGGATCTTTTGGTGAAATGAGTACATAAACTTTCACATCCATTAAACCCCACTTACCCTTCAAAACCTGTTAGACTTCTTTTAGGTGTTTCTAATGTTTTATTTAGTGCTGGGCAACGACTAAAATTTTTAATCGAGATTAATCACATGGTTTTCTTTTTGTTGTTATCCGCAAAATTAAATTATTCAAAAGTAGTATATAGTGCACTTATTTTTAAGGTACTGCTATAAGAACAAAAGTGGAATAACATTTGGTTTGCAAATGCTTTAAACAAATAAAGAGCTTTTTAACAGCAGGGTTCCCTTTAACACAGTTACACACCTTAAACTTGAATGTAATCAAACCAAATATAAAACCAAAGCTAATTGCCACTGCAGGGCACTGAGGCTTTATCTAGTTTGTTATAGAAAAACAAGTTACCTTCAGAGTCCAATGCATGGGGGCCAAACCATTATAGCAGCTGCAAAGGGGGAGCAACTCCATATTAAAGTATATGTATCTGAATGCAGCATCATTAAAGTCCCTGTTGGTGTAATGGTCAGGCGTCCCAATAATAGAGACAAAAGTAATGGGACGCCTGACCCCCATGAAAACCAGCCAAGACGTAGAGGTGCACCCACAAGCCCAAAAAAGCAATGAACTTTCAAAATAAAAGGATTTTTAAAAACCTGCATTAACGCACAATTAAATAATTGTCATGTTAAGTAAATAATGTGTTAACATGATAACACACTAACTTGCCCAGTCATAGTTTTAGTGCACAAAAAATTTGCAGCAAACTGATTTTTTTTTTTAATCCAAGATGGGGCCCGTTGTGTAAATACAGGTAAAGATGTAGCACATGGACCCTATTCAGATGAACATTACACATAACGCTGACGAGCCTCAGCTGAAGGTATGATGTGAAAGTAAAGCCCTACTTACTTTCTCCCTCAATTTTATCCGTGCCCCTGGTCCATATGATTTGTCTTGTCTCCAGCTTCACCTGAAATGTCCTCCTCTCAGGCCTTTGAGACTTTTTAGAGTAGAAAAGAGTGAGAACGGTGCCCAGTTCCAAATCACGGTACATGTTGTTGAGCTCCGTGTCGGGCAGGGTCCACGGCACAGGGCCATTGGAAAAGAAGGCAGAGGCCATGGCCATTACCTCTCTGTTCTGTCCTTCCCTTTTAATTCCTCTTTTCAGAACAATTCAAATCCTCTTGGGCCTGAAGAGGACACCTAAAAAAGAAGGAAGAAGTTACCAAACAGCATCCCCCCAAAAAAACAAACAAAAAAAAAACACCTGGAAATCGACAGGGTGCAACTATCCTACTTTTTTAAAGCATTTGTTTTTACTATAACTGCTTAAATTTACATCTATAATCTGTTACAGTCTAGACTACACTTAGCATTATAAACTATTGGGCTACACATTGCCCTGTTCTCTTGTAGACTATAGCCTAACACACGTTAACACATTCAATAGATTTAACCGTAATATGCTGAAGTCTATAGACTGTATTATAGACTGAAGTTTATAGACTGTAACCATAAACTATAGACTGCATGTCACAGCAAGGTAAACCGCGTTTAACAATCTGCTTTAGTCTATATTCTACATGCACACATTTAACCACATCCTGCTGAAGGCTAACGTTTTACCCTTTTCTGTTATAATCTGAAATGTTAGTGCAGTTACACAATCTGTTATAGGCAAAAAGCTACAACCAAACCCTAAGATTGACAAATGATAGTTTGATGTACTCTACAGACTACATTCTGCCTTAATCTGTTAAAGCTAACCATCTAATGTACCTAAACACATTTCACCACAATCTCTCTAAGTCAATAGAAAACAGTGTGCTATAATTTGTCAGTCTATAAACTACATACAGCTGTAATCTCTTACAATTAATTTAGCCCTAATCTACTATTGTATACATTTGCACAATCTGTAAGATGTATAGGCCACCCTGAACTACAATGTGTCAGTCGGCAGACTATTATAATCTAACATACTTTTACACAATAAATCACATAATGCTAAAGTCTATGGACCACACTGAGCTATAATCTGTCAGTCTGTAGACAACACTTAGCCCTAATATGTTATCATCTATAATCGCACAAGCATTAACACAATTTATCAAGTCTATAGGCTAACTTTTACTATGATGTCAGTGTATAGACTACATTCAGTCTTTACTGTAATATAACAAAGTAACACAATCTGTTAAACCCATAGACCAACCTGAACCTGAACAATAAGGATAACATACATGGGTCAGCTGGCACTCTAGTGGTTAGGGCGTTTGCCCTGCGATCAGGAAGTCGTGGGTTTTTGATTCCCAAGACCACTAAGCACCTCTGAGGTACTCTTGAGCAAGTTGCCGTCCCCACACACTTCTCCCCGTGGCTATGTTTCTGGCTGCCCACTGCTTCACTTGAATGGGTTAAATGCAGAGGAAGAATTTTGTGCAGTTCACACTGTGTGCTGTGGTGTGTTCACGTATAACAGAATGGTCACTTTCACTTCATTAACACAATGCGCTAAAGTCTAAATCAGCATCTCTTATTTATATTTTGTTAATTTATAGAATACACTTAGCATTAATCTGTTATAATCTAATATGTTAAAATCAATAGACCAAACTGAGATATAATATGCCGGTCTACAGACTACATCCAGATCTAATCAGTTATAATCTATAACATATTAGCAATATCTGGTAAAATCTACAGACCATACTGAACTATACTCTTGCTAGTCTATAGACTCCATTCAGCCCTAATATTTTATCATCTATAATTCAATATCATTAACACTATCTAGTAAAGTCTATAGACCAACCTGAACTCTGTCAGTCTAGAGACTACATTCAGCCTTTATCGATTGTACTCTAACATACATTAAGTCCATAGACCAACTAGAATGCCAGTATATGGTCTATATTCATCTGTCAGTCTCAATAATCTAACATACATTACTACAATCTAGTAAAGTCTGAATTAGTCTCACTGACTCATCATGACAGTTTGTAGACTACATTTATTCTCAATCTGTTATTATCTAATTTACATGAATCCACATGACCAAACTGAGCTTTAATCTACATATATATACAGCCATCACCTGTTCTAATCTAATCTAATATACATGAATACAATGTGTAATACAAATATATTTTAAAAGTCTAAAGACCACACAGAACCACAATCTGTCAATCTACAGACAACATTCATCTTCAGTCAGCTATAATCTAATTAACATGAATCTGATATGTTAAAGAGTGCAGACCACACTATAAGTCTATAGACAGATCTTGACTATAATCTGTCCGTCTATAGACAGAATTTGACTATTATGTCAGTCTACAAACCACGCTGAGCTATAATCTGTCGGTCTATAGACGACTCTTTACTAAACAACCTGAGTCTATAGAACAAACTGGACTTTAATCTGTCAGTCTGTAGACAGACACTGAAATATAATCGGTCAGTCTATAGTCCAGACTGAACTATAGACCACAGCCAGTGTTTAGTCCAACACATTTCACCTTTAATCTCTTTTGGGCGACAATCTACACCTAAAGACAGTCCAATAAACACCGTCTCCCTGTAATCCACTTCAGGATAAATCCTGGGATGTTAATGTCTAAACTAAATCCACATTTAATGCAGATTATCGAGGGTTTTGGTGCTAAGCTAACGGCTAATATGACTTCATCCCGAGTGGAAGAGGCTCGGCTCGGCTCGGCTCGGCTCGGCCAGCCTAACGCAACAACTTTCCCTTTTTAACCACAAAAAAGACTCCTCGGCGGATTTGTCCCTCTACGAAAATAAGAAACAGCTTTTTATTTAAGCATAAATACACATATTTCTATATTCGTCACGTTTTTTATCCTTCCTTTCTTGCTTTTCAGCCTGTGGACGAGAAAGGAGCAAAGAGAGGGAGAGGAACTGGGAAGCTAGGGAGAACCGTTACGGAGGAGAAAAAATGGCTATTTTTTAAATATATATATATATATATATATAAAATAATAATACATGTTTCCTACCGTTTACAAATAACACGGACGAAGAGAGAAAAGCACTAAGGTTGACCGCAATCTCAGTCCCGCACATCTCGGGAGGACGGAGAGAGAGAGACGGAGGACCGGCCGGGGTTAGATCATCGTGTGCCAGTCGCAAGGCTTCTCGGTGCCGGCTCTGGAGGTCCCTGGACTCAGCGTGCCGTGGAGCTCCCGCTGTCCGGGCTGCAGGATCTCCCACACGGGCTGCAGGCAGGCGGCCGCGGCCCTTCCCCCATCCGAGCAGCCCCAGCACAACAAAAGCCCAGGGAGAGAGAGGCACGGCCTCTTAAAGACACAGCCTCCGAATAATGCTCCCTGCTGCCTCTCCACCTCTAGTTTACAACAGGATTTCTTCATTTATCTCATATTATTGTTGTTGCCATCATCATCATCATCAACATCATCATCATTATTATTATTAGTAGTAGTAGTAATAGTAGCGTTGTTGTTATTATTAGTATTACTAGTATTGTTATTGTCATCATCATCATCATTATTATTTGTTGTTGTTGTTATTATTATTAACAGAAAAAGGAGAGCATTACAATATTTCTGCTGCCAGTTGTTTGTGTATGACTGTATTGTCTCATTGTAAACTTGTCTCCAAATAACACTCCCTCATGCCTTTCCATCTCCAGTTTCCTATGTTCTATAAGATATAACTCTCATGGCTTCTTTATTTATAATAATAATAATAATAATAATAATTATTATTATTATTATTATTATTATTATTATTATTATTATTATTATTATTAT
>JBBPCY010124580.1:0-17291 GCA_037974405.1 Brachyalestes nurse | reverse complement strand
TAGATAGATAGATAGATAGATAGATAGATAGATAGATAGACTGATTGATTGATTGATTGATTGATTGATTGATTGATTGGTAGATTTGTTCATTCTGAATGATTAATCTATTAGGAAAAGCACACACACACACAATTCCTACACAGCTGTTGTAGTCCTGCAAGGGTGGCAACAGTTGGATTGTTTTAACAGCAGCCTGAACTGAAAGAGCAGAAAGACTATAAACGTTGCTGCAGCGGAGCGAGGCCCAAGAAGAATTATTAGCCTCATTTTCCAAAGACAATTATAGATAAAGACAGAGGGAGAGAGGGAGGGGGAGAAAAAGAGACAGAGGGAGTGCTAGAAAATAAATGAATAGTGTGTGTGTGTGTGTGTGTGTGTGTGTGTGTGTGTGTGTGTGTGTGTGTGTGTGTGTGTGTGTGAGATGTAGGGGGACCTAGAGGAAGTGTGTGCCCATGGGAATACACACACGTGTGAAGGAGAATGATAGTCCTGTACTGATAAAATGCCACACTGTAAAGCAGTCCTCAGTAGCAGTAACAGGGAGGAGGCTGGAGCCGTGTGTGTGTGTGTGTGTGTGTGAGGAGATTACTGATGTGATGTGCCTGTATCCCCTTTATCCCCTGTGAGGATTTAAGCGAATTCCCTATAATGTCACTATAATGTCCACAACCCCACCCCATCCCCTCCACTTCTGTGGCCAGTGAGAGCAGTGCTAATTAGATGCATTTCCGCACAAGGAAAAAAAAACTTAATGCACTGTGGATTTAAACTGCCGATCTTCTAATTCAGAGCCTGGAGCTCTAGCCCTGGACTGCCCTGGGGACCTGACCTTGCATTCACAGAGCCATTGATGGTTAAGGACGGCTGATGGCGTAGCTGTAATCACAGTCTGATCATTTTTAATTAGACCATAACAAACAGTTACACACATCTTTTGATAACAGACCTAAGCTTTCTTGAAGTTTGTCTATGAGACCGCTGTGTGTTTTGGTTCCGTGTTTGCTATGTCTGCGATGTCACAGACTTTCTCTCTGACAGACATTTTGAAGGCGACTTGACCATTCTGTTTCTCTCCCCATATTTTACAGAGCCATTTCAGAGCAACACAAGAGTCAATCATTTTTAAACGTTAAGTTCTCAGTCCTTGGTCAAAAACGTATATACATGCACACTGCAGGGGATATTATTATTATTAATAATAATAAACTGAAAAGGAACAGTAGTTAGCGTGCTAAACCAACACCCAGAAAATGATGGAACACAGTTTTGCATTAGAGCCAACTGCACTTTCCTTCACAGCTGTATTTAAGAGTGAGGATTCAGTTCATTTGAGTTCAGAAGATCTTTGGATTTCAGAAGATCTTTACAGGAAGGTCCTTGGTCGGACTGAGGCCCTGTACTGAAATTGAGAATGAGAACACGTAGCAGCCTGTCATTCTCGGGCAACTGTCCAAGAGCCCATACGCAGCGTCTGCGAATCTGATTAATGTCCGCACACACTGTGAAATCCCGATCAGCTCAGCATCACAGTAACAGCTAGAAGACTGACGGGTTGGAGAAGGCTCCTCTTGGATATTTCTAGGAGAAGTTATAAATAAACAACACGTTCCTCACTTTTTCATTTTTCGTTTTTTCTTTACTCAATTCAAAATTTGGAAACACCAGGTGACCTTTACACCATGTTGAAATGTCATGATTAACGGACCAATTGAAATGATCCAAAAGTCCTTTTACATCAACTTACATCAGAAGTTGAGTTTCTTTCTTCGCCTGAAAATGGTTTCATTCTAACAGGGATAATGTTATCATTTTGTCTACAAGGACTGAACAGTAAATCACATCTCACAATAAAAAAAACTGAAAAGCTGCAGTAGCTGCACTGGCTCGTTATTTTGTGTCCCTGCTATTTAGTGTGGTAATTAGCATACTAAACTAACATACAGAAAGTGACTGGAGGAGTAAATGACATGTTAAAACACACCATACAAGCCTGAATTAAGCTCTATTGCTTTATATTATGGCCCAAATTTCAGATCGCTGTAAAGTTGGTTAATTGGTTGATGGGGGTGCACTTACTTTTTACTTTTTTGCGTGTTGAATAACTGCTGGTTTAGAATTGGTGGTAAATAGAACCACTGTGTTGCATGAAGAATGTCTCTATGCCCTGTCTCTGTCTATGGGTGTGTGTGTGTGTCTGTGTGGTATATAAGGTGTAGTGTTCCTAGAAGAATGTTTGTGTACATAAACCCTTTGGGTATTCTGCCATTCTGGCAGCTCTGTCCCATGCGACACACAGCCAATCAGCAAGCAGCGGCAGGCCTTGCATATGTGTGTGTGTGTGTACACTACATATGGGAAAACCATTTGTCTGTCTGTTTCTCCCTGGAGTGTGACTCTGCTCTCTGTATATCCTCACTGAAGGTGGATGCTCTTAACACACACACACTCACACTCACTGATCCAGACGTGTGCATTAATGCATAAACAGCTGGGCAGGTCCCTGTGAATGGAGGCGCTCCCTGTGCGTCTGCTGTGTGTGAAGGCTGATTGATGTCTGTGTTTTGTCTGCTCGGGTCTCCACTGGTTTGTGTCCATATGGGCACAGTCACTGCACCACCACACTCAGCCCCGGGAGAGACAGAGCGAGGAGAGAGGGAGAAGGAGCGGATGAGGGAATGAAAGAGTGAGTGTGGGTGGGAGGCAGTGAAGAAGGTAGAGTGGAATAAAGGAGGGATAGAAGGAGTGAGTGAGGTGGAGAAGAAGGGAATAGGGGAGCGAGTGAGTGAGTGAAGTGGGAAGGATGGAATATGAGAGGGAAGGAGGCCGTGAGTGCGAGAAGGAGGGATGGAGGGAGTGAAAGAGGGAATGAAGGAGTAATGGAGTGAGTGGGGGAAGGTGGGAATGAGAGATGAGAATGAATGAGTAAGGCAATAGAGTGATTGTGGGTGGGTGGAAGCGTGGGAAGGGGCGAGTGAGTGAAGTGGAAAGAAGGGAGTAAGAGTTTGAAGGAGGGAGGAAGAGAGTGAAGTGAGGAGTAGGTATGGGAAAGAGGGAGTAAAGGAGGGGCATGAATGTGGGATGGAGGGAGGGAGTGAGCGAATAAGGGAATGAGGGAATAAAGGACCCCCCTCCTTCATTCCCTCATTCTCTTACTCACTCACTCTCTCAGTCACTCACTCATTCACTCAGGGAGGGAGGGAGTGAGTAAGGGAATGACAAAGTAAAGGAGGGAGTGAGTGTGGAAAACGGAGTGAAGGAGAGTGTGGGAAGGAGGTAGTGAGGGAATGAAGACGGGAGAGAGTGAGTGAAGGCAAAAAGGGAGAGATCATGAGAAGGATGGAGTGAAAGAAGAAGTCAGTGTGGGAAAGCAGGAGTGAAGGCTTTTGTGAGGGTTTCAGGAAAGGAGTGACAGTCTGAGGCAGGGAGTGAAGGAGTAATGGAAGAGGGAGAGTAAAAGAGTGGTAGAAGGAGTGAGTGAAGAATTGAGGGAATGAGGGAGTGAAGGAGGGTGGGAGTGAGTGGGATAACGGTACAGTGAGTGAATGAGATGTCACTCCCCACTGAAAATGACATAGAAATCCATGAAAAGGAAAGAGTGAAGGAGCATGGATGAGTAGAGGTAGAATAGAGAAGGACTGTGTGAGAGGCAGGGGAAGAGAGAGGGAAAAGGTATGAGGGAAAGAGAGAGAGAGAGAGAGAGATTGTTTATCCCTGCTGAGCGATGGGCCACCTCGGGCCAGTGGAGCTGGAGACCGTTGTGAGGTTGGACAAGTTTTCCAGAATCTGACTCGACTTAATCCTGTCAGCAGATTCCCTCAGCCGCTCTGCAGGAGCCAGTGATGCAAGCCTGATGCTAACTTAGTGACATTACAACAGCTGAAGTTCATGAAGCCTCTCAGACTAAACAATCACCAGAAAATCATTTGAAATGAATAACACACTTCAAATGTAGGTATTTTGACACATAATGAGTTTCTCATTAGGGTGAAAGGGAGTTTTGGCCTTCATTCTACAAAACATGTCCAACTTTACTGGAGCAGCTCTGAAGACACATCTTTTATGGCAGAGCATGACGTTTTTGATCTTCTATACCATACCTAAGTCCTTTTATGCTGAGTATTTGCTAATACAAAAGCAGTGCAGTGAAAAAGAATTTGCTCTGATTTCCTCTATTGCCTGTTTCTTGCCATGAATAGTTTCAGATCCAGATGAGTTTTGCAACATCTATCTAACCACCTATTTAAAACAAAAAAATTGCCCCTAAACTTAATTTCTAGCAGCAGGCAACTGACAATAAATCTATCAATTCTGGGGAGGAATTTTACCCACTTTTTGCTGATTCAGCCACATTGGAAGACTCAAACAAAGCCTGTGGACCAATTAATTTCTTTTTTTGGAATTGCTCTTTTGCCTTGAATTGTCTTGCTACCTAATCAGGTTGAACAGATCTCAGACTTATGACCAGACATTCTTCTGCAGAGTTTTCCGAAGGGCACAGTCTATTGCGTCTATTATAAGTCTCCCAGGGCCTGAAGCAGCAATGCACCCCCATAATATCACACTACCACCACCATGTTTTACCTTTGGTCTAATGTCCTTCCTGTAGAACGCTGTAGAACCTTAATGCCAGATGTAACAGTACTGCTATTGGGAAGATTTCCCACTATTTCAAGTTTTCTCCATTCGGAGATAATGGCTCTGACTGTGCTTTGCTGGAGTCCCAGAGCCTAGAGATCCAGACTATTCATAAGTTTCAGTAGTTACTTTTGTAAGGTTACTATTTTACTTAGGACCACTTTTTTACTTTAAAAAATGAAAGTCATTTGAAAAACTGTTACCTTTGTCATATTGCATTTCTTTTGAACATCTCAAATGATTAATTATAACAAATATGCAACAGAAATAACCAGGATGGCACTGAATATCCAGTAGTTCGATCCAGTATATATGGATATATCAAACTACTACCCCACACACACACACACACATATACAGTATATGTATATTATGTATGTTTTTTCTTGCTCTGTAACATTTTTTGGACATATTAGGTTTTGTGATGATATACTTTCTATGTAAATCCTCACATCTTGCATGTTTTGTTGGGCAGCAGTGATAGCCACACACCAGAAAGGGGAGGAGATGTCTAAAACACACACACACACACACACACTCTGGTTGTGGATATTTATTCACAGCCCTGTTTCAGACCATGGTGGTTGTGTTTGTGTGTCTGGAGGGTGGGAGAGGCTGGAATAAGAGAGTTGGAGGTGGAGTGAAAGAGAAGGCTGTTTTGGGTGAGACTGGCATGAACTGTTTTTGTCTGTGTGGGTAGAAAAGCATGGCAGTGTAAAACATTAACCACCATGCACAAACACACACACACACACACACACACACACACACAGGCTTGTCTGCTCTTTCAGAACAGAAGATTCTTTATGTGTGCAAGAACATGTTTTATGTGTATCAGATGTATGTAAATATGAATAAAACCTGTCATATATCCAGTGTTTTAGATGAGAGTAAGTATGGACAAGTAATAATTACGGATCATATGTATTATATGTATGTAAGTCCGTATTGATGAATAGACTAATAGAAATGTTCCATAATTACTTTTTTTAATCAAGGAGGATGATACAAAGAGGAGATGTAAGGGTTTTGTTCAGACAGATATATCATAATGGACATATGGTATGTTTTAGGCCGCAATTATATATTAGGCAGCAAGTAAGCAAACAGTTCCTGAAGTTGATGTGTTAGAAGCAGGATAAATTGATAAGTATAAAGATTTAAGCAACTGTAAAAAGCAAGACAACTGGTTCTAAAACAGCAGGTATTATGGGGTATTCCCAATATGCAGTGTTCAGACCAAAAGTGGTCCAAGGAAGGTGTACCAGTGAACCAGCGACAGGGTCATGGGCACTATAGCAGGAAGACATGTTCTTCTGGGAATCCTTGGATCCTGGTATATATGATGTTACGTTCTAGGCAAACACTGTTGCAGACCTTCATGATAACTGCATTCCCTAGTGGCAGTGACCTCTTTCAGCAGGATAATGCCTCTGGAACAGTGCAAACATTGTTCAGGAATGGTTTGAGGAACATAACAGTGAGTTCAAGGTGTTTACCTGGTTTCCAAATTCCCCAGATCTCAATCCAATCAGTAATCTGTGGGATTATGCTGGACAAGCTAGTCCAATCCATGGATCCCCCACCTGCCTTACAAGACTTAAAGGATCTACTGCGTCTTGATGCAGATACCACAGCACACCTTCAGAGGACTTGTGAAGTTCATGTATCGACAGGTCAGAGCTGTTTTGGTGGCATGAGGGGGACCTACACAGTATTGGGCAGATTGCTTTAACGGTTGATACATGTATATGCCCCAAAGGTATTATATGAGTGTATTCATATGTATCAAAAATGTACAAACCTTATAAACCTACACGTAACCATTACATAATAAACCAAAGAGTTCTTTTAATTAAAAAAAATGCAAATGGTGCTTTTATATAAAGTGTTTTATTATGTCAAAATCATTGTGCTGGCTCTGACAAGTTATCCCTGTCAGGACAAAGTCATTAATACAAACACACTCACACACACACACACACACACACATGCATACCCTTAATCAACTGACTTCTGCATGACTAACTGGAGAACATCCCAGACTTCTGAGTGTTCTCTCTCTCTCTCTCTCTCTCTCTCTCTTCCACTCTGCCCATTTTTCCTCCTCCTTTCCTTTGAGAGTTACTGAGTGAGGGCTAGACAGGCAGACGGGAGTGAAAGAGAGGCACTGACAGGAGCACTAGACGAGCGAAACTTTTTCTTCCCTCCTCCTCCAGTCATACCCACCCACTCACTGCACTACTACTGTTTCGTCAGCCGCTGCGCGTGTGTCTGAGTGTGTGTGTGTGAGAGCAGGAGCGCGAGAAAGAAAGAAGAAAGGGGATCGTGTGTGTAAGAAAGCCATGCTAACTTACTCTCTCCTCTCTGTCCTCCTGTCCCTGCTGTGTTGTTGGTCAGCGGGGAACCACACCGGCCGGATCAAGGTGGTCTTCACCCCCACCATCTGCAAGGTGACCTGCACGGGCGGCCGCTGCCAGAACACCTGCGAGAAGGGCAACACCACCACCATCATCAGCGAGAACGGACGCGCCACCGACACCCTCACCGCCCCAAACTTCAGAGTAGGTGAGTGACGTGACGCCAGCCTCCTGCAGTGCATGATGGGAGACGTGGGGGGCCCCACCACCCACCCGATGCACATCTTGCCCTGGAATCGAGCAGAAGAGTTGGATGTTTGATCATTTGCTACTTTTTGGTGGTGGTCCAACTGGCCCTAGGCCTCTTCCATCCCATAGAGCCTCGGGCTGTCTTAATTAGCGAGCGTGTTTGGTTATGTTTGTGGTTCGGGGGTTAAAAGACTGTCTCACTTGCCTTTAGCTGTGTAAACTTCTCCCTGGCTGCACTTGAACCACTTGCTTTTTCAAAACAAGTAAATGTAAATCAGGGGCAAATTTAAAGAGCCCATATCCTCATATGTTCTTATTTCCTTTTACACTCTGCTACATTTTACTTCTTTACTTTTTGTGGTTTTATGAACTTATCACCTTTCATTACTGTTACTTGACTGTGCCTCATTCAAAAAGCAGGGATGAAATGCTTTAGTGTTAATGAGTGGGCCCATATCATGCAAAAAATCATGTAATAAGTAAACATTGTAATATTTGAATTCACTCTACAGTACATATACTGTGTGTATTATTGAATGTAGAGTTTTTGTGATGTCACAGCCAATTTACATATAACAAATATAACAAATACTGCCTATTTGTTCTGCAGCAGGCTGAAAGGAGTGTTTCAGTCTGGACTGTTTTGTGAATGAGGTGCGGTGCAATGAAGCCAATCACAACAGAGATCATTTACATGTATTAATCATATATTAAGGCACAAAAACAAAAACAGCATGTTTAATTCCAAGGGATGAAGAGAGGTTGGCGCATAATAATGAATGGGTCGTATAATAATGAAGTCGTTTTTTGCTACATTAAACCACTGACACAGACGTTGAAAATTAGACTTAAACAGGCCCTTCAACTAAATATAAAAAAAGGCTTTAGAATAAATGATTCACGGTGGACAGCCCTGGTCCTGGAGGACAGTCTGGTAGTTTCCCTAACCCACATGGCAACTAATGGCACAAGAAACCGAGCCGTACCGCAAACAAATGTTTTTCCATTATAATTAAAGGGACCCGTACCTGAGCCGCACCTGTGCTGCACGATGGCAGGGGCGAAAGTGGGCTGCAGCCAAACTTACTTGATCACTACTTTTTGTTTTTTCAAAAAATGCCATGACAACAGATAGACTTGGAAAGAGGCCACTGTGTTTTTTTACTGACTGTTCAAAAATAACAACAATAGAGATATTAACAGATGGCAAGTCGATGAAGTACAAACACTATTATCTGATACATTTCAGTGGGAGTTTTCTGTGACACTAACAAATTTATCTGTGAGAAATGGGAAAGTGTACCAGGAGATCGCTAACAAGTTAGCTTGGGTATTCATCACACGGCTAAAGAATGACCAGAAGAAAAAGACTATAAATAATAAAATACCTCAATAACAAAAGTGGCTCTGACAGAAAAAAAAACATTCTGCTGGTTTAACTTCATGGACCATGCTGCTGATGTGTCTGAAACACCGCTACCGGCCTGGAAAATCAGAGCATGCTGCAAGTTCTGTGTCATCGCAGTACAGCTTAGATACAGCACGGTTCCTGTACACCTATGAAAAAGTCTCTTAAGAGAGTCAAGAGTCAAGCCAGGTGTGTCTTTGCTGGGAAATAACCAAAATGCGCGGCCCTTCAGGGTCAGAGTTATGTGCCCGGAACTGGAGGAGAACTCATGCTGCTGCAAGTGATTAGTTGGAGTCTGGGCTTTTCAGGCTGAAGTGTTTTCGAGGGCTCTGCTCCTCGGTGAAAGAATGTGCTGAGAATTTGCGGTTATGACTCAGCAGTGTGTCTTTCGCGCTGACTCGCTGTGACTGGACTCCCTCCGGTCCAGTTTTTTCCTCCGCACGCTACAAACTGGCTGCTTTTTTGCTCGGTTCTGGGCCAGCCAAGCCCTAATGACCATCCTCTGGTGTTATTAAGGCAATTTGTGTCCGCTTGTTGGCACAAAGTAGTTGCTGCTGGACTTGACGGATAGGTCGTTGTTTTCACTTTCAGCCAGCGGACTAAGGGCGGCCGGCTGTTCCTGAAGAGGTGCTGATCAGTAAATATTGATTTATTTTGGAACTACTTGTTTCAGTCCAGTTCGTATTAGTAGTCCAGACGTTGGAGCGGAGGGCTGGAGTGAGGAGCGGAGGAATTGGAGCGAGGCCGAGTGAATGATACTTTCTGAAGAAGGCAGATGCTGAAAGTTAAACTGCGCTCGCTTGGCCTTATAAGGAACGTAGTGCAACATCATCACTGCAGACGAAGGAAGAAAAGAGCGAAAGAGAATGAGCAGGCCCCTCTGCAGCACTCAAAATACCAAAAGGGATGCTTACAAACTCCAACAGCCCCTGTTTCCCTTCATTGGAACTCCTTACCAACCATGTGCTCATCTGCCCACAAATGCATTCCTTTGTAGCAACTGTTGCACATTTGGAAAACCTTTATAGGATGTTGGCAAAAGTCCCATTCAACCTAATGAGAAATTTTGACCCTTTGACTCTTTTGCGTGAAAACTGTCATTTTTAGTGCAGAGCAAATGTAAGGTTAAGGGTCTTGCTCAGGAACCCAGTGGTGGTGTGCTGAAGGTAGGATTTGAACCCATGACCTCTTGGTCCAGAGGCAGGTGTCCTACCCACTACACCAGCACTTATTTAACTATATATATTTGGTGTAGTTTCATAAAGGTTCTCATTTTAGATTTTTGCCAAAGTTATAAAGCTATAAAGTCTTTCCAGCCTGGTAATAGTCGCTGTGGCATTAGAGGCTCAGATCTTTTTCTGATAATAATCTTTAACCCAAAGTATTATTATGTCAGAGGCTTATCGTGCAAACACTTAGATACTGATTTAAATGAACATTTGCAATTTGTAGCTTTATATTGCCAATAACAAAATATCTTATCCTCTTTTGTGGGACACTGTACACCAGAAATGATGGGGCCTTTTTATATTTGGCTTAATTAAACCTTTTTAGTGAGTTTCTCTGCTAATTGTTAATTCATTCATTTGCTCATTCATTCATTCACTTATGCATTCATTCGCTCATTTATCCTTCAGTAAATCCAGTGGTGCCCAACTCTAGACTTCGTGGGCCAGTTCAGGACTGTTTGTTGATTATTGATTTCCTTGCTGAGACTCAACTACTGAATCAGGACTCTTTGCACAGGTAAAATCACCAGTCTGTACTCTGGGCCTCCAGGACTGGAGCTGATTCCCCCCATCCCACCTAGTCTATTCTTTATGTCTCCTCAATGGCCGTTTATGTAGACGCAGCATCTGAACGTGCAGTTTATTATCTGTAGTCCTGATATTCTTGGTTCAGTTCTAACCTAGATGCTGCTGGTTGGCCTCGTGTTGCCGCATCATGGCTTTTCATTGTTTCTTGAATCTGATGTCTGAATATCTTAAAAACAAAATACCATTCATTCATGTGATGGTCAGCTGGGGTCATGTGGAGATCTGGCTGCGTCAGCTAAGAAATGTCAGGAAAGTATTTGGGAGGAGAATCAAGAATTCTGTTACATTGCTGGGCCTGTCTTCACAAAAGGAAATTCAGAAGTGGCAGCTTTTGAGTGTGAGAATTGGACGAGGAAGCTGGACTCCAGAGTTTATCCTTTCATGCACAATTTCATCCTTTAGATGTTATTGGTGTTTGTTTATTCTGCAAGCGGTCTCGTTATATAAAAGTTAAGAATGTTTTTGCTTGTACTATTAATGCACATTAGTACAGACTGTTCACTCCCCTACATTCTGCAGGTTCTGGGTGGAGTTATTTCGGTTTGTCGAATGGGAGATGAGTGATTTTGTTTTGTTGACTGAGGAGGGTAATGAGTTATTTCACTTTGTAGAATGAGAGGTGGGAGGTGAGTGACGTTGTTTTGTCGACTGGGGGCGGGGGTAGTGAGTTATTCCAGTTTGTCGAATGGGGAAGGTGAGCGTTTTTGTTTTGTTGTCTGGGGAGGGATGGTGAGTTATTTCTCTATGTAGAATGTTGGGTTAGTGAATGATTTTATTTTGTTGACTAGGGAGGGATAGTGACTTATTTAGGTGTGTATAATGGGGTGAAAGTGTTTGGGGAGGGGTCATGAGTTGTTTTGATTTGTTGAATGGTGGGGTAGTGAGCAATTTCTTTTTTTAACCGGATGACGCAACGTTGGTGCGCTTCAGTTCTCAGACTTCGCATCCACATAGCAAGTCCGCTAAGGCTAACGGGCGTGCATGTGCAGTCCTGCGAGCACAAGTGAGCGAAATACCTGCGTCATTATAAGAGTCACCGGAGAGGGAGGTGTTATGTCCCATCGCCATCAAGGTTATTGTTAAATCTTTTCATAAAACTATGGCGCATATTACACTTTACTGACAGTGGATTAGGTTCACAGCGTCATTTCTTTTGGTTGTGTGTTGTAACCCAATTTAATAAAAGGAATTTGCTTATCACTTGTCGTCCCGGACTTTATCTGTCCTTATCTAGAAATTAGATTTGGACCTTTGAATATAAAATTTGAGAACCCCTGCTCCATAACTATAGCATACTATAGTCCAACCATAGTTCTTCAACTGTATATTCTACCATCATCCTCTAAATGAGCATTTCCCTCATGTACTTGCTATATTCTCTCTTATACTTCCTCAGATCTTCCAAAAGTGAGTATACTCTTATACAGGCCTCATGTCTCCCATGCAGTCTGTGAGGAGCTTTCTTTGTGGAGTGTATATATTTTGATTACTATCTCCATGGCCCTGCTTTTGAACCTGTCTGTGCTTGTCAGTGTAATAGCAGTTCATGAGCGAGGAGCTCTGTGTGATTCAGCAGGAGGAGCGAGAATAGCCGGTAGTTGTTGCTGGAGCTTCATCCGTGAGCTGGCTGTTGTGTTGATCATTTGTCGTGACATTGTGATTATAGAGCAGTTAGCTGCTAATAATGGCCTTTTGTGTTTTTCTCTTTGGAAAGTGGAAAAGTGTTTTGCCTTCACCTCCTCGCTACTGTGTTTTTGTGGGTGGTGTTTTTGTGGGTCTTTGTCTCATGTCTGTGGGTCATCTCTGTGGATGGGTTGGATGTGGACGGCTTTACGTGCAGCGTGGCCATCGTCCTCAGCGTAAGAAGTCAGAGTCGCTGGCTGTACCTGCAGGGACACGCGTACAACCCCCGAACCCTCACACGCGCACACACAAATCTCTGTCTGGAAATCCCTGCAAGGAACATTCTTTCATCGCTCGCTCTCTCAGCCTTCTTCCAACAATGCTCTATAATTACGGCCTGGCCTGTAGTCAAGATATTACCTGGAAATCTCCCTTAGGGACATTATTTCAGTGCCGCTCCAGTGATCTGTCAACGTTTTTCAAGCCTTCTGTTCACATCAGACCCCATGCACTGCCCTGCTCTTTTACTAACTCTTTTGCTCACATTGCCATTGTACTGAGGTCAGCAAATGTCACATTAAAAATAATATGTGGAAGAAGCCTTTTTTAGTGAGGTTTTGCTCAAGGTTGGAATCTGTGATGCACAGCAGTGTTTTATCTTATTAAGAATCTAATTGTGTTGGCTGTATTTCATTTAATTCTAATTGTGAGGAGTCCATTGTCCTTTGTGTTGCAGTCCATAAACACACTGCTTTTCCCCATGTACAGATTTGGGCAAATATATCTTTTGTTGAAGAGTGTGTTAAGATAAGGCTTTTGAGGAGTTAATGACAGCTTGGTAAAGGGGTAAAAGGGGGACACAATTCTGAAATCTGTGTAAATATTTCAAAGGTTCTGTTTTTCATGCAAATTGTGTAAAAAAGTTGTACCTGGTACACTCTACCAGCGTCTTGACTGGTCAACAGAAACAGACCGATGATGAATGGCAGGGAGGCTGATCGATTGTGCGGCAACAGCTGGGCTTCAGCCTGTAACTGTGCGGCCATATAGTGGACCTATAAGGTTGGTGGAGCTCATAAAGTGGTCAGTGAGTGAAAGTATAAGGTAGGGGCTTGTAATAAAGTGGACAGTGACTGTATATCTCCCTTTGTGACAAGTTAAAAGAGAGAGAGAGAACCGAAGGACCCTGTTCTGGCAAGTTGATTGGCTAATTAGGTGAGCTGTGGTTTGTGATTTATGCCTCATTGTTAAAAAATCATTGCAGTTGGGTTTGTATATTCAGCAGTTTCTGACTGGCTGTAAAGCTCTGTCTTTGTGTGCTCACAATGCTGGTCGAGGATTTATGACCCTGCAGATTTATAACCCTGCCTGCTTTCTGCTGCCGCCGGCACATGCAGAGTGACTTCATAACGAGACTTTTCAGAAAAAACAGAGAAACTCCACATCAGGGGTGGCCAGCTCCATTCTAGGAGGGTTGACGTCCAGAACAGTTTAGTAGTTCTCCTCCTCAAATACTTGCCGGTTAACAGGTGGGTTGAATCGGGTGTGTTTGAGCAGGAAAAACACCAAACTGGACACCGGCCCATCAGGACACCCCTGCAGGACAGTGAGGGGCATTTCCCCTTGAATCCTTTAAAGAAATGGTTTGACAAAAAAATAAATCTTCACGGGTTTTCTTTTACACTTATGTAGTAGTTGGCGTTCAAATGTTGCTTCATTTGCCTAAACCTGGAGTGGCAAGAGGGGGACCTCCTCAGTAGGCAGGCAGGTGGGTTTAATGTAATGGTTGATCAATGTAAGATTCTGATCATTGTAAGGTTTCTTGATCCCCTTTTCAAATTTGACCAGATTTGTGATTTGACCAGATTTTGCCCTTGTTTAAGCCTTTGCTTGGAAAGTTCATTTTTGGGCAGCCTCATACCTCTTTGTTGAGTCCTTTGTGGAGTCCATACCAGCTGAAAACTGGGGTAAAAGGGGGACACAGTTCTAAAATCCATGTAAAATCTTTATGCTGATTTTATAATATTTGGATAACTGTAGTAAAACTTTTGAAAAAAGTGGTGCTGGTGGCCTAGTGGGTAGGATACTTGCCTCTGGACCTTGTCCAGGGTTTGAAACCTGCCTTCAGCAGATCACCACTGGGTTCCTAAGCAAGACCCTTAACCTCAAATTGCTCCAGGGAGACTGCCCCCTGTAGTTAGGGAATGGAAGTTGCTTTGGATGAAAATGTCTGGTAAATGTAAGTATAATAAAATAGTCCACATGTTCCACTTTATGTACCAATACAATTTAGTATTTGATTAGGAAGCAGTCCAAACCAGAAGCATATTCATGTGCGGTCTCAGGCTGTTTGTGTTTTTATTGCTAACTTTGATGTCATATCTTATAAAATAGATAATCCTCCTTTCAGAATGTGAGCCTTGTTCAAAGCCACTGTAATAGACTCATATGACCACACATCAGAACATGTAAAAGGCCTTATTGCGCTCGTAATTCATGTGTATTCTTAGTTCACTGATGCTGTGAGGAGGACAGTTAACTAGGTACAGGCCCGCTCACTAAAAACCTGTTTATATTTAAGTGTATTTGTTTGTTCGGCCAGCTGCTTGGGGGTTTACATGGCGGTGACTTTGCACACTAGCCGTCTGCTGGCCTGTACTTGGAAACCACCGAAAAGAGCTTCCCGAATAGGTTTGGGCTGGTTAGTTAAAAATAAAATTGCTGTCTTGTGGTGACGGAATCAGGAGGTTGGAGGGAAAAAAGGTGCCACAGAGGTTTTGGAGCGAGGGAAGAAGTAGGCCACTGAATCATACCCCCAGATGACTTTAGCATTAGATTTACAGGTTCGAGCTGCAGGCCTGGCTGCTGTGCGGATGTCTTGGACCGTCGGATCGGCTCTCTTTTTCGTTCTTTCTCTCTCGGGTCTGCTTTGGTTCGGCCAGCGCCCTCATTAGAACAGCTGTGAGCTGCCAGCTCCTCTGTGAGGCGCATTAGCATTACTGCGCTCTGGGCCGGATTAGCGCTAATTGATTTCTTGCTGGGGGGGAAGCAAGACGACGAGGTGAGGGACGAGGGTTTTTTTTTTTTTTTTTTTTTTGGCTTTTCATTCCTTTTCGCATTTTCCTAAGACCTCTCTCTGAAGCTCTTTATCTCTGGCTCGTATAATCTTTCCAGTCCCTCGCTCTCTTTTTATTGCGAGACAAAGGAGATTAAGTAGGGACTCAGATTAGTGATTTCACCTGCAGCTCTACAGAAGCTGATGAATATATTGTCTCAATCATCTCCTCTGGCCATTTATGAGGCTCTATTTATTATGGATGGGGATGGCAGTGTGTGTGTGTGTGAGTGGAATTTTTTACTTCCTCTCCTCATTAGTCATAGAATGAATAATGGATATTTTAGCATGCTAAATGTGTGCATATGTGTGTATTCAGTCCCATGAGTAGATGTATTAGCAGGGAAGCTGTTGGCAGAGATTAACTCGAGTCATGCAAGCATTTACCAGGAGTACTTATAAAACAGAGAGCTAGAATGTTACTATAATTGCATACAAGCAGACCAATCTGCATTTGCACAGTTTAATTTTAGGCATTTTTCACCCAGTTTTTCCAGCTCCACCCACTTGCTGGATCACCACTTATTAAATGATGCTACCTTGCTGGATACCACACCTCCTTCCACCAAATCTTTTCCAACTGTCGCTAATTGAGTATTAATCCACACAATTAGCTGCCTAGCATTATGTTGAGTGATGGAGGAGTGATCTTAACCCTTTTTATTGTCAAACCCCCAGACACAACGAACTGCTGTTTCTATCATTGAGTCTGATGTTATAACTTATAAAATTGAGAATACTGGTGCTAAAATCTGATTGGCTGAGCCATGCATAAGCTGTAAAAACAAACATTGAATAATGTTTACAATTTTTAAAACTATTATTAATAAATTGACAGTAGAATTATTGAACATTTATTGAACATCACCATTGTAGGAAAGAAATAAGCCACTAAAGACTGTGTTCTTGACTTCACTATGGTTTCCTGTTATTAATTAGCCAAACAAGGCAATAACTAACTCATAATCTATGAACAAACATTACAGAAGCCTGGGTCATTTCACATACCTGGGTTTGGACTAAGTGTGGCTGTCCGTGTTTGTCCAATATGACACACTGTCATACACAGTCCGTGTTGCAGTTGGTTTCCTCTTGTGTAGTTCAGAATTTGCAGCTTCAGTCGTTTCCCATGGAGCTCAAGTTTACCTTTAAATTTTTTAAGGGAGCATATTTGGGGGCATATTTAGGTTTAAAAATAGGCATTTTTTTTTATCACAAATTCACGTTTGTTCACAATTTGTGGGCGCTCTTGGAATGCCACCCCCGCAAATTTCGGGGGATTACTGTGTTTCCACACAAATTAAGTACTTTCAGTTTCGTGTTTAGCAACAAACATGTCTGTTCTCTGCTCCTGCCTGTTCGCTACTGTTTTTTCTGCTTCTGTGCTTCAGTCACGGTTCCTGTCTGTCCCAGACTAGTCGACTGCTGCCCTCAGTGCCAACTAGTTAAGTAGTGGATTAATCTGTGCAAGCGTATACATCCATTTGTGTTTTGTGTGTGTGTGTGAGCTCAGATGGAGGAGACAGAGAGAGAGATAGAGAGATCGAGAAATGGAGAAGCAGAGAGACGGAGGGAGTTTATGAGTGGTTCGGGACAGGCCTTATATGGAGCTGAGTGTGCTGAGGCTGGCTGCTGCTCCACCAGTTGTATTTTCCTTTCTGTCACATTTCATTCCTTTGCAATCATCCCGCTCTTTTCGAACGCTTCCAGCAGGGCCCTTTTTTCATCCCTCGCTTCTTTTTTCACCCCTCACCTGGCAAGCTGAAGAGAGAGTAGTGACGATGTTTTTCACCGCTTTGCCTGCCTTGGTGGGTCTGTGTGTGTGTGTGTGAGTATGTACTATTATGTGGGTGTGAGGTTGTCTGGGTGTGTGTGTTTATGCCAATCACTTTGTACTTTTGCAATTATGTTTGAACTTTTGAGTGAATAGGAGCACATCAGTGTATGTGTGTGTGTGTGTGTGTTTATGTGTGTGTGTGTGTGTGTGTGTGTCTGGTCTTTCTGTGGTGTGTGTGGTATGGCAGATCCAGGCTGGTACCCATAGGGAGGTGAATCCTCTCTGGAATGGTACAGCTCAAGTA
>JBBPCY010124572.1:0-17291 GCA_037974405.1 Brachyalestes nurse | reverse complement strand
TTTGGACTTTGCAAGAGAGCACCAAACATGGGACATTGAAAGCTGGAAGAAAGTTTTATTCTCTGATGAGAAAAAATGTAACCTTGATGGTCCTGATGGTTTCCCACGTTACTGGCATGACAAGCAGATCCCACCTGAGATGTTTTCTATACGCCACAGTGGAGGTGGCACCGTAATGGTCTGGGGTGCTTTTTCCTTCAGTGGAACAATGGAGCTTCAGGACGCGCAGGGGCGTCAAACGGCTGCTGGCTATGTCCAGATGTCTAGTAGAGTACCGTAGAGACTGAACGATGTAAGCACTAATTGAAGCATACCACTCCTGCGACATACAAAGAAATATGTAAGGCATGTTGTATCAGAGTCTTACACAAAACTACCCCAGTAATAACAGTGATTGTTATAATCAATATCAAATAGTCTCAGTAAAATGTTTTGTTTTCTTGATCTCTAGGATGCTCAGCAGTTACTCCCCTTCTGGAATCCGCAGGGCGGTCATTCGGGAAGCCAGCTTTCATGGTGTGGTACATCAGTACCTTGAGGTCATTATTACTGAACTTTTTTCAATCTCTGTTTATTCCTTAGAACTGAACTGGCTGTTGTTTTTACAGTGCCTTTAAGAATGTGGGAGTTCTGTTCTGACTGGCTTGTGTGTTGTGCAGCAGTTCAGTGCTGTGACAGTGCTACAGTGCTATCACTTTAACTTCAATGGGCATCTAAACTGCTATGAACTGAATGGGCAGACCTATATAAATGTGCTCTGGATGTGACGTTACAACCATGAGGATTCTAAACAGGCTGTTTTTAGTTTCCAATTATGGACTTTAAAGACTGGAAAGTGAAAGGTACATTTGAAAACTTGAACAGTCTTTATGTGGTAGGCCAAGCTATTTGATAAAAAAAGCTAGTTGGATTTCAATTATGTGGTCCTTTTAAAATCTGATGCACTGTCTCTGCTCAGGTGTGGGGATACAATGGCCTGGAGAAAAACATAGACCTCACAGCCCTCAGAAAACATGGAAAAGTCTATGATGACAGTAGGAAGACTTTTTATTTTGCATGTTCTTTTTAGCTTTTCCCCACCTTGCTTTCCTTATTGATTTAGGTGTCAGGCTCACATGATTCACGTTTAACTGTATTTGTGTAGCACACTTTGCATGTCTAGCTTGGTCATCGTGTGAAGAAAAGCTGCTGTACGTGGCAGAGAAGAAGAGAGCAGAGCCATCGGCACAAGGATCATTCACATCAGCCAGTGAATCAGCGGTCATTGTGGAAGAGGTAAAATATACTTTTGTTACATTTATATGAAACAAGTATATTGTTTTATATAAACATTTAGATTCGGATTTCTTTATTATCATTGTAGAACATACAACAGAATTCAGTGCACTCAAGAACTGGGTTTCATTGACGAAGACAAAATATGTAATAACAGATAATAAGTAGCAATGTAGGAGCTTTTTAACAGCAGTGTTCCCTTTAACACAGTTACACAGCTGCAGTTCAGACATTTCTGTAAATCTCAAAAACAAGATACCCTCAGAGTCCAGAGCATGGGACGGCCATAATAGCAGTTGTAAAAGGGGACCAACTCTATATTAAAGTCCGTGTATCTGAATGCAGTGTAATTAAAGTCTCTGTTAGTGTAATAGTCAGGCGTTCCAATAACTTTTGTCCATGCAGCACTCTAGGTCTCTACTGGTTTTCCCAGGGGTCAAGCGTCTCATTACCTTTGGTATATATACAGTATATGTATGTATGTTCCAGCCATTGCATAAGATGCAAAAAATTGTTATGACACTAATGAAATGTCTATGTGTTTGTTGCAGGATAAGAATGTGTATGTGGAAGACTGGGGAGAGGGCCTGGTTGGTAAAAGTGCTCCTGTGTTGTGTGTAGCTAACCTGTCTAAAGGAGAGGTAACGATATGCCCTGGAGTCCCACCTCACATATCACCAGGACAGGTGAGCCGCTACCTCTAATGAATCAAATTATTTAGTTAGAAATGATGTATAGCTCACTGGAAACTCTCTCACTCAGGCGCTGTGGGCAGGGGACGGTAGAGGTGTGATCTTTGTGGGCTGGTGGCATGACCCTTATAGATTAGGCCTGAAGTTCTGCTCCAATCGGAGGTGAGAGGTGGAGAAAACATGATAATCTCAGCTTGGAGACCATTTTTGTATGATATTTTTTGTTTGTTTGTTTCAGATCAGCTCTCTTCTGCATTGACTTGAAGGGGAGCTGTGGTGAGACGTGTGTGTGTGTTTAAATCTGCAATAATCTTGTTCACAGTGGATATCATCAAAACATCTTTATCTCATAACTGGCCTGTACATTATTTAAAGATTAAACTCTATTGAATCTTTACCGTTGCTATTCTAGAGATAGGATGTGCTGTTCTGACAGTGATGGTGTAGTGCATGTGCTAGATCTAGAATTTTCAAACTGATTGTACTACATGCACTTCAACTAGATTTTCAAATGCACCATAAAACCTTCAGCCCTCTGTGTCCTTTGACCTGTGGTAGAGTTGCTGTCATCTGATTCTGGGTCAGTGTTGAGTCCTCGGCTGAGTCCAGACCATCTCTGGCTTGTCTATCTGCAGGGACAAGTGTTTGGCCCACACCATCAGTGTCTTCGCATGATGCTAGTAAGTACATTTTCTCTCTCTCTGTCTCTCTCACACACCCACACACACACATACACAAGGACAGAATGTTTGGAAACTGTCAGTAGCTCAGAGTGACCTTCATGGTTGCTTAGAGATGCATTCACAAACTTCAAAGAAAAGAATCTGATGTTTTTCTCTCTGTCTGTCTGTCTCTCTCTCTCCCAGTATGACTTGCAGAACAGGAGGGGCTCAGTGTTGTTGGATGTAGTAAGAAGAGCAGAGGAAGGTGCACACAGATCTCTCATGTTTTCTGCCCACTCATATTGATTAATTGCTCGTTACAATAGAATGTTTCTAAGAGGCACTCCATAACAAATCATAAAAACACTATATGAGAACATAAGGTTCCTAAACAACTTAGATTAAAACAACATTAAAAGATGTTTATATCTGTTCCATTAACATAGCTCGTAGGAAGCTAGTATCATTTTCAAAAAGCCCAGAGAAGCTATTACACCTGGCAGAATTATAAATACAGCAGATAATCAATGATTATTTCCCAGAGATTGTTATGATATCAAGCAGGCCTGCTTGTCTGTTGTAACTTAATTAAATTATACCGAAAAATAAAACATGTGCTAATCCCAGTTTGCCTTACAGTAATTTGCTGGAGATGGTAGTATAGCTTACTGCCTGGTACAGCCATTTACTTGTTTGTGTGTACTGCCTCTTTACAACCAACTATATTTATGTTTACAGCATTTAGCAGACACTCTTATCCAGAGCAACATACATCAGACATACTAAGACATCAGAATTTATTTTACAGTACCAAACATTTACATTTATGGCATTTGGCAGACACTCACCTAGAACAAAATATGTGAGTGAGTGTTGTCCCTCCCACTACTAAACATAGTTATTCACATCGGTGATGTTGAGTGTAGTCTTTTTATTAAGATTGGTGTGACTACAGCTGATCTGAAGGCTGTTGGAACATGGCCTGTTGCCATGGAGCCATTTATTATGTTAGCGAGGGAGAAGATTTGAGGATATGGTCAGAAGTGTGGGTGATGGGTGAGTGAGTGAGTGGTGATGTGGTAGGGTTCAGAATGTCAGGAGCTAAAAAAAAACATAATCTGTGGAAAGTGGTGTAAAGTAATTCACAACCAATCAACTCAGGCCAGGTGAAACATTACAATATATTCTGAAATAGATCATTTTCACAGGTACTTGTCAACTTTTTATCGACTACTGAAATTCTAACATCTCTATAATTAAGTAAAACATATATTTTGTTTGGGATAAAATAAAATATGACATTGGGTAAGAAATGTGTGTGTTTCTGTAGGTCAGTTTGCTGGTGTGTATGAGTCCCTGCCTCCTCACTGCTGGTCATCAGACAGTGAAGAAATCCTCTTCAGCAGTGCCCGCGAAAACAGCAAGGTACATAAACAAGCAAGTAAACCCAACAGCCAAATGATAAACTGATAAACACATAACAAAAAAGCAGGACAAGTGTAGTGTAAGGGGTCTGAAACTAAAGGCACAGTTTAAACTCAGACACCTTGGTCAGTGTCAGAAATATGCAGTCTTATTTTATGTGTGTTGTCAGGATGAGTCCTGACGATTGTGTGATCTGACATTAATCCATATTGTCCGCACTTCTAGTCCTTATTCTCAGTGGAGAGACGAACTGGAAGAATAACCACTGTGTATGGCTTGAACAGAGTATCTGCAGGTGAAGTTGTTTGCGTCCGTATGTGTCTTTGTGTGCGTATGTTTCTTACTGCATGTATTCTGAGGTCTGTTTCACAATGCTTATTGTTTAGTGTTTATTGTTAAACAGCTGAAAATAAATTTGTTTACTTATGCGCTACGTTTAATCTGCTGTAGGCAGATTAGGTTCAGGACCAGGGAACAGCTTTTGGTTAGACATACTCTGGTGGACACATTTTGTAGCTCTGATTTTTTTAGTTTTGTTTTTTTTAATCAGATTTTAGTTCAGCAGAGGAACACAATAATTTGACCACACTGACAAGGCCCATCATGTTTTATGTGCTTCTGTTTGTAAGTTTGCCAACGTTTCCCGCTTGATAATAGTGAAAGGCCTGGACTGCATGTTCTTTGTTGCATGGTATTTTTTCTACGTTTGGCATCAGTAACATGACTCGACTCAAACTCGAGACTTAAAATTTGCAAAACCTAAGAAAAAAATAGGCATGAACAATTAGACATTAAATTTGAACCTCCAACATTAATGCAGTTAATAACAAATCTTTTGTAAATGTCTGTTTTGCTGTGGTTATGTGCAGTCGTAATGAACAACACAAGGAAAAATAAAAACTGTTGGCTAGTATGAAATCTGCTGTTCTAGCTATTATAGCTAAAGTTGTCAGCTAATCACATTCCTTTGCACTGTATTAAAGTTACAAATTACTGAGGTTATTTTGATTGCTCTAAACTATGCAAGTGCCAGCCTTATTTCATGTATACTGTATATGGGGAAGTATTTCAAATGTATTTGTGTTAATTGTGTTTGTGTGTTCATTTTATATGTGTTCTCAGAACAAGAGTTTGGAAGTGCAAGGCTGCTGACTGTAATAAAAGACTTGATGGTGATGTCCTGCTCCTCTCCCAGCCACCCCCCTAGCCTGGTACACACACACACACACACACACACACACACACACACTCTAACCCTCAACTTTCTGAACAAACACATAACAGTATGTGTATTACTTTTCTTTGTCTTCTGTATACATTGTTGCTCCCGTCGTGTACCAGTTGGTCATTACACAATTCATAAAGTGGCTTCTTAATATTACACACCACTGAGACCTTGTTTTTCTTTACATGCTGTACATAGTGATAAAGCTTAGATTAACTGCTTTCCCACTGTTTGTTTTGTTATATAGATGGTGGGGTTTGTATGTGACGGAGGTAGTAAACGGAATGTGGAGTGGATTCATCTTGGTGGTGCTGATATAAGTGAGAGGCTTGATTGGCAGTCCATAATAATCACACCCCTACCTGAAGAAGAAAACCACCAGTTCTGTAAGTATGATTTGTGTGTGTAAAAGTGTATTGCCAATTGAAAAACCCAGAAATACTTAAAAATGTTATAACCCTTCTGTCTAGCTGGACTGAATTTTGGGGCAGTGCTGCTGAAACCTGCAAGCTCCTCCAAGGGCAAACAGTTTCCTCTGGTGGTCTTTATACATGGTGCGCATACACAGTTAATTATTTAATTGTACTCTTCTAATTTTTTTTACTTACATTTTCTACTACAGTTATAATTTTGTAATTTGTGTGTGTGTGTGTGTTTTTTTTTTTTGCAGGGGGGCCTCATTCTCATTTTGCTGCAGAATGGAACGTTAACTCTGCAGCTTTGACTAAACTGGGATTTGCTGTGCTCATGGGTGTGTGTGTTCTTTTTGTTTTGTAACAGTTCACAGACTTACTAGTACAGTTAATTGTGTACATTTAAAAAAAATAGAATCAAATATAATATGAAAATATTTTCATTAATCATTGTGTGCAACTATAGTTAACTATAGGGGTTCCACTGGTTTTGGTCAAGACAGCATTGATTCTCTTCTTGGAAACATTGGCAGTCAGGATGTCAAAGACGTGCAGGTTTGTATGCACACACACCGTTTCTCACTTACTGGTTACTGGTTAAAATATCCTGTTGATAAATGTTATGCATGTTATGCAGGATTGTTTTTGTTTGCAGATATGTTACCAATGCAAATGAGTGGTTGAGTATCAACATCTTTTTAGATCTATATTTTATCTTGTGTCTAGTAATAGTTTTTGCAGCAATAGTAATTGCAGCAAAAGGTGGTTCTACAAAGTATTGACTCAGGGGGCTGAATACTTATGCACACCCCACTTTGCAGTTATTTATTTGTAAAAAATGTTTGGAATCATGTATGATTTTCGTTCCACTTCTCACGTGTACACCACTTTGTATTGGTCTTTCACGTGGAATTCCAATAAAATAGATTCATGTTTGTGGCTGTAATGTGACAAAATGTGGAAAAGTTCAAGGGGGCCGAGTACTTTTGCAAGCCACTGTAGTTATGTAGTCAGCAAGAATTAGTTTGAGTGAAACAACCTTTTCTGAGTAATTCATGATAAAGAGTAAAGCATGTTTTTGTTTCCAACCTTTTTCCATCTATTTCTCTTACCCAGAGGGCTGTACTGCATGTCCTTCATAGTAACCAGACCCTTGATGCAGACAGAGTTGCAGTGATGGGTGGGTCTCATGGCGGATTCCTGGCCTGTCACCTGATTGGTCAGTATCCAGACTTCTACAAAGCATGTGCAGCTCGGAACCCGGTCATCAATGCAGCCACCCTGCTGGGAACCAGTGACATCGTAGACTGGTAAATATTTAGAGCTGAATCCTTCAAACCACCTCCTCACTGGAAGAGTTTACACTACCCTATAATGAACTGTTTTTACGCTGGGGGCAGGGCATTTAATGAGCTTCAGTCAGTAATTAGTAAAAACATATCAGATGAATATATTTTATTGCCATTTATACTCACTTTTATCTTAAAATCCATTTATAATCACTTTTATCTTAAAATGATGCAGGTGTATATTTTTTTTTTGCAAAGAGCTCTGTAAGCCTGATGATAACATTTACATTTGTTCTTCTGCGTTAATAAAAATCTTAATAAATGCCTTCTATTGACAGTTAATGATGTAAATAGTATTAGCAGTAAGAGCAATGTTGTGTCTCTGCATGTACAGGAGATATTCCTCTGTTGGTCTGCACTACTCCTTTGACCAGCTACCCACTCCACAAGCTCTGACCACGATGCTAGAGAGGTCACCCATAGTGCACGCTGGTCAGGTACATAAACACACACCCCCACATACACACACAATCATTGAACTACCTATTTCCCAAAGACTGTTTTGCAACTAGTTCATCCATAACAACCACAGTTACATACACATTCTGATCTGCATATCCGTGTATAAATTGTGTGTGTGTGTGTGTGTGTGTGTTTGTGTGTGTGTGTGTGTGTGTGTGTGTGTGTGTGTGTGTGTGTGTGTAGATTCGGACTCCAGTATTGCTTATGTTAGGCGGGAAGGATAAGAGAGTGTCGCCTTATCAAGGCCTGGAACTTTACAAAGCCCTCAAGAGCAGAAACTCACCTGTCAGGTACTCTCTCTCACACACATGCGCGCACACACACACACACACACACACACACACACACACACACACACACACATATACACACATACACAATTCCTACACTTATATTTACCAAGTCTGTTCTCTTTCTTCCCCCAATCTTCTTTCTCTCCTTTCTTCTCTTTTGTTCTCTTCTCTTCTCTTCTCTATTCTTCCTTTCATTCTCTTTTGTTCTCTTTCCTTCTCTCTTCTCTCCTCTCTCTCTCTCTCTGTTTTCTCTCAGGTTGTTGTGGTATGATGGTGATGGTCATTCTTTGTCCAGAGTTGAAACTCAGTCTGACTGTTTCTTCAATGTGGCACTGTGGTTCAAACAGCACTTAAACATGAACTAAACAGAGCTGAGCACACTTTATAAAATGAAAATCTTTGCTGAAGAGAAATTTCCCACAGCACGTTCAAACATATAGAAAGGTCATTCTACCAGCTATACCTGTCGCCTCACCTTTCTCTTTATACAGTGGTAACCACTAGGTGGCAGACTTAACATGCCATTATGAAACATGCTTTTCTATTGATCCATGAGTATTTTCTAAATTCTGCAGAAAACTGCTCATTCAGATTAGTCTCAGGTTGTCTTAGGTATTGCTCTTGTAATGCTGTGCTGTGAATTTCAGACACACTGACAGCTGCTTATTTCAGTTTGCAATGTGTTAGTGTTTAAAATGATTGTTTTTGGAGACAAATACAAATCATGAAAAATTTCCTGCCAAGTTAAGTTCATCCAGCATCATATGAGGTAACATCATATACTGTGTTTAGTTGTTTTGATGAAATAAACTTGTACCAATGTGCAAGCACGTTGCTGTCCATGGTGCTGAACTATAGATTGATTGACAGATGGCGCTCAGTGCAGAAAGTTCTGAAACTTAATCTTCTGATGGCAAGGCTGATATGGTTAAGCTGATTGTAATACGAAGGAGAAATCTAACCCGATCACCGACTGTTGACCTAAGTTTTTCAAAAGCCAAAAAAAGGGACTGCTTTGCTGGTTACACAGCCATGCCAATACTAGTCAGAGGCAGCATGTGTTTGCCATCATCCTATGGCTTGATAGGATTGTGTAATTGGAGGAATCCTAGCTAGTGGGTAAAACTGGCCACAACTAAATTAGTGGGAAAGGCATGTCAGCTGGAGAAATCGTAAGATTGTAGACCAAATCAAGTAATTCTTCAAAAATATAATGTAATATGTTAATGAACCTAACCTCCTTAATGTGTATACTACTGAAAAGTGAGAAACAAATTAGTATTTAGTTTCAAGATCATAAAACACACAATGTGAAATTCACTTTACAGTCCTAATGCATGCTGTACAGAGCCTGCTGTACATATCGCATGTTTTAATGCAGCACAGCTGTATAGTGTTCTTGTTGTTTAGTGTCAGATATTGCATTGCCAAACGCTATTATGTTTTAGCAGCTCCTGAGTGGACCTTTTTTCTCTTCAGTGTTGAATTTTGTCATTAGTCATTATTATATTTGATATGAGTCATTATATTTTATATGAATTATGTTTCTTCAGAATAAATGAGAACTTGCTTTACTTATTATTTCTTTGCTTATTATTTACTGGACATTTGGATACCGAGAAGATTTTGTTGAGTAATAGCCACCCATTAATAACCACCATTGCATATCTTGGTTTATTTTAGCCGTCAGTTTTATTTATACTTGATAAATACTAGTGTTATAATTAAGTCCAAGAGAAACTGTCAAAATCCTTTCAGTACCTGGTTTCCAAATTTCTGACAAACTTATCAGAACATTCATTGAGTTTGAAATACCATAGTGAATGATGTTTTTTTTGTTGTTTGTTTTGATGAGTGAATTTAGGCTGAGGAGAACTGGCCTTGCTCAGATTAGTACAGGGCTGGACCATGTGGTTCTTGTTAGGGGATTGGGCTCTGTTGATCAGTAGAACTTGTGACCAGCAGAGGGCAGTTCTGTGCTTTGGCTAAAAAGCATCACCGAGCTCTTAAACATCGCCCCTGAGGAAACATTAAAGATTCTGTATGTTTCTAAGGTTGTATTGGTAATTTCGCAGTACGTCATGACCATCTGGAAGCCACACATGCCAGCAACATTAGTCAAGTGTGGCTGTTTAGTGGTTTTGGTGCTTAATGATAACATTTTAATTGTTCAACAGTTTTAGCTTGCCTGGAGAATATATGCTGCAACATTTTTATTGTCTGTTAGTGAACTTTACATAGACTTTGGAATATTTTTGACCATGGCAATTTCTGAAAGCTCATAACTGGCTTAGACCCAGAGCTTGTTTTTTGGGCATGTTACTGACTTGCCCAACATAAATCCACCTATTGTGTAGTGAGTGTAGATGAATTGGTGAGAACATATTGACAATTATTAGTAATAAAGATTGCTAAAGAACTGACCTTAACATCGGAGGAATGTGAGATCCAGCCCCAATGATGCCATATTCATCTATGGTTGTAAGATGGTTTCTCCCTGCATCACTCAACTCTGATTTAACAGAATTGGCAGTTAGTGTTCTTCTCCAGACATGTTGAGCTGTCCAGCAGTGCTGCATTAGCGTCAGTTCAAGGGGATCTTCACGTGGCATGGATGAAGCACATTCTAGCCTTTACCCTCCAAGTGTTGGTGGCATCATGTGATAGGGGGAGACATTGCTGGTGGGTAGAAACTGACCACGACTAAACTTGGAGAAAACCTATGCAAACATCAAATAGAAAGTATTAATGATATACCATTACCAGTTTACTGCTAGATTTCAGTTTCAGATGTGAATATACCTTAAAGCAGAAACGAACACTACCTCTTGCTGTTTGTGTTGGCAGTATTGTGGACAGAGATGTAAAAAAGGGCTATGTGGACTGGGAGTGAGAAAGAAATCTCTGCTGGAGGGAGAGATTTATTCTGGCAATATTTCAATGCATCTTTTTCTGAGAGTGGGGTCATGCATGTCAGACCATTCTGTGTGAGAATTCTGATCTCTTTGTGTCTGTAATATATGAGATGAATAATGTATGTGGCAGGGGAGCTAATCATACAGTATATCTGCATTCTTTCACACAGAAGCTTGATACGTACACCCGAATCTTAGATAAAGCATCTGCATGAGCAGGAGGAAAACCAGAACACAGCAGAGCTCCTGAGGCTCCTTCTCCCACTGCAGTGTTTGTGTGTGAGTGTTTGTGTATGGATTTTGTGTTCAGCATATTCATATGTTTATTGTGGAGTGTTTACTCATTTCTGCCTCAAATGTTGGGTTTGTGTTTGCTTGAGGTTCACCCTCAGTCCCACTCTTTTGGAAATGGGCATGAGTGGGTGTATTTGTGTTTGTGCAAGAGGAAAAAATGAGAATAGTTTTATCTTTATTTTTAAAAAGGTTAAATGTAGGTGACTCATGTGCATACATATTTAAGAGTCAGTCTGTGCTACTGTCTCCCTTTTCTCTGGTTCTTCTGTTGTTCACAGCAAGCCTCCATTCTTTAGGGGTAAAAACAGAGGGGGAAAGGACCAAATAGCCAGACCAACACACAAGACACCACATTAGGGGAGAGCTCATATCTGTTACAAGCTAGTGACAAAACCAAACTAACTAACCTAACTTAATCAACTCACCTCTTTACCTGTTCCAAACCAGGAGGAGAAAAAGAATATAAACCAGACAAGTTCTCCTTTTTATGTGATACAAGATTTTGATTTACATTTGTGTATTTAAAGAAAAGCCAAATTAACACTATTAGCTATGAGGCGATTGTTGCTAACAAACTCTAGAAATCAAAAGTCACCTAAATAGTTCCTGTAAAAAACATCTTTAAACCACATTCAGCTCTTCATCAAGGCCTGTGGATTCATTGGTGTGGTTTAGGACACAATGACTTACTATAAGTTATATAAATAAACAAAGCTTCACCATGAAGCCGAACAGGCAGTCTTTATAAACAGCAGGGTCTTTATAGACAAGTACTCCATGGCAGGAGTAGGAGTGCTGATCTACAATCAGTTTTTGTTGCAGTAACTGTGATAAATATGAAGGAATCTAATCAAAGATCAATGATCCCCACTCCTAAACAACATTGACAAATCTGCTGGCCTCGGTGAAGAGCTGGATACAGCTTAAGCAGTTTTGAGAGTTTATATATGGAAATAATTTAGATGACTATTGATTTCTGTTTGTTTTCTCAGTTAGCCTCGTATCTCCAGTTCTATATGTAAAGAAGCCAATTTTACTCAGAGTGTCTTGGCTGCATCTGTGGTTAGTGGAAAGATGTGTAAATTTGATTGTCACTGAGGGGACTGATGGGACAGGTTCAATAACTGAAGCAGTTCAAAGTCCAGTGAGCAATCAGTCTTAATACAGCTGGAGAACTGCAACCAATCAGAACACTCCAGAATCAGGTCCTGTTATAGAATATTCAAGACAAAAGAGAAGCACATAGACTCATGTAACCCCCAAGGCCTTGTCAGGTCAGATATTTTACAAGGATTTTAAAAGCCATCGTTTTCATTTTGGAAGGCATTATAAACCCCATGGACATAAAAACTGGAAGATCGATGAGGAACATCTCTGGCCTCTCACAAGAAACAACTGTATGTCTCCAAGGTGCTAATACTGTAATATGTTAAACCTAGACCACAATGTTATTTTTTTTTTAAATCTCATCTTATGTCAGGTGTTAAGCTTCTTACTTCTTGCTATCAGGGCATTTATACAGTGGTTTCTACATGCTACTGCTGTGCTCTGCACTACTTGCCTCCTGGCAGTGCAATAAGCAGACTAAACAGATTAGAACCATTGACTAAAACTTTAGACACAGTCTCTAGTGATGCCCTTGTCAGCTTTTTATCACCTGGCCTGCCCTGCTCATTATGAGAACCAAACCGACCGAAAAAAACAATCAGTCAACAATCTAGACTCGACCTGACCCGCCATGTGTCTATATGTTCATTATAACCTATTCGGATAAGCTGTTCAGAACTTACCCAAACATGCTCTGGTCAAGCATCAATCATCTGATTTTTTTTTCCTTTTATGACTATTCAATTTGAATATTCTGATTCGTTTCTACAGACCATTTTAGACATTGCCCTTTTCCCATTAACTAGTGTCTGTGTGTGTGTGTGTCTGTGAGTACCTTTTAGATTTATATCTCAAAAGCTATCTAAAAAACACATTTCTGCAGAGGCCACTTGACCCTTGAGTTTGAAAGTCTAAATCTGCACCACCTGAAGGAGGACCTTAGAAAAAATACTTCATCTCATAGATGTTACCTCTCACTTTTACCTACTTCCACACTTTCGCTCCCCCGCTCTCTCACTTTCTTGAATTTTAAACCTGCGTGTTTGTGGACAGAGTGATGGAGCATACTGTTGAGAAATGGAGAGAGAGAGGCAGAGGCTTGGAGAAAAAGAGGAGGTGAGAGAGAAATGAGACGTAAGGAATGGAAAAAGTGTGAAAAGACTGGTGAGGAATGACAGCAGGAGAGCAGAAAGGCAACACGATGCAAAAGGAGGAGTGTTGTTTCATAGAAGCCAGCTGATCGTATGTTGACAGACTGAAAACACTGTTAATGGGGCGTTTGTGTGTGTGTGTGTGTGTCACAGCTCAAGAAGGTTCTGGTATGAATGAAGTGTATTTTTCTTCTAGGATAAGGAGGTGTGTAGACCCCAATAGATTTGTCATTCTCCCCCAGAGAAGCTGCTGAAAATGTAATTCACACCTGAGTATCTTTAGGTTAGAAACATTTTCAGATGTTATTTCCACTAGATAAAACAAATCAGAACCTTTTATCTTTTCTCTTTAAGAAAGCCTTGCGTTTATGAAACAGTAACCTGATAGGGAGAGCAAAAGATGTACATCTGTTTCTCAAAATCAGCTGGCAGTTGGGGTCTTCAAGGAGTGTTGAACATGACTTGTGAGAATGTTTTGATGACATTACAGTGTTTTATACATAGTAGTATAAGAAGCAAAGTCAGTACGCTGACTGAAAGCTCAGGCCTGGGATGGCTCAGATCCCTGGGTTTCTCGTGATGGGCTCCATTCCTTCATGAGTCATTATGGTTTGGGTGTTTGGCTCTCTCATCAGCCAGAAGGCTCTGATGCTGTATACCACCATGAAGTCTATATGTGGTGGTTAGTTCAGTGTTTCTATACATACTTTTCTTCTTGCATTTTCTTCTCCTTTTTCGAAAACCAAGGACAATTTTACAGCCAAATATAATGACAAAAATCTGACATTTAGAAACACCCCACCACCCACATACACACAGAAACACAGAGGGATACTCAAACCATATGGCTTTGTAACAAAGATACAGACATTTTAACATAAAACTAGAACTAACAATGTTTTCACCTCAGTCCTGTTTTCTAAGTAATTATAGTTGAAATGTATCTGCCCCACCTATGCATATATTTTTGCCCTTTATCAACCATCCTGAATGACATTCTTTTGTATGAAGCAACCTTTGCTGCTATGCACACATACACTACTGTACAAAGCCCCCCAGAAACACATGGTAGGTGTAGGTATGTGGAGAATTAAGGTGCAGAGAGGCTGGCTATGGGGAGACATTCCCTACTAGACTAGATTCCAGGATGAACAAAGATATCTAGATGAGGATGTGAATTTCTCAGTCTGAGAACGTTTTCTGAGAAGGGCCTTACCAAAATTCTAAAATGATTAAACTCTTTTCTCTTTTTTGTTTTCTGTCATCCTTACAAGTAGTAGGCTAGTCATTTTAACCGTAGACACAATAGACAGTGAAACAAAACAATGTTCCTCCAGGACCATAGTGCAACAAAAAGAACAAAAAACAGAAGCACCTACAAGTTCAGACAGGACAAGACTGCAAGACGGAGTGGAAAAAACACAAGAGCTACAGTAAAATAATTTACAGGACAACATAGATCACAGGTGATAGGAGCAGTAACAGCACTAGCATGGGTGAATGCAGCATTATGTACTGTATTCTAGCAGTATTCTAGACTTAACGTGTACAAAGATTTCCAAAGATTGGGGTAGACAACATTAAATACTTGTGAAAAAATAGCAATAGCAATATAAGGGTTAGAAAAAGTCTCTTTATTAAATAAATGTATTTACAGTTTGGTAGTAAGTTTAGTGTACAGTGCTAGAGTTATAATCATCTTGTTAATGTATGCCCTCATTGTAGCCCCCTTTGTAGCACTTTATTATAAGGGACAGAGATTTTAAGGTCTTGTTCTTTGCTCCAAAACCCCCAAATTAGGCACTTTTAACAGGTTTATTTAATATGCCAGGGGTTCTTAATGTTAGTCTTGGTGAGCCCATTTTCTGACCCAGCCAAAAATCCCTAATAATTGAATACAATAATGCACAATGAACACTTTCCTGACCTTTTAATGCCTTTTAATAGAGCCTGAATTATCACCTGAATTCACTTTATATAATTTTTATGATTGTATGTATATGGCAGCATTTGAATCCACGACCTGATATAAAAACATATCTGTGTGTGTGAGTGGGGTTAGTCAGTGCAGTAGGAGTAAGAGGCTGTTGTATATTTGGGGTAATTAATGTAGGAAGTAGCTGCTGAAAGCAGCTCCATCATCTCACCTCTCTTTGCTGTTCTCTCTCGTGTCTGCCTGGTGTTCCCTTCGCTCCAGGTGTGACTATAATGGATGGGTCCATTAGATACCCCTCCAGTGGGAGGTCATTTCTCTGTGCCTGACCTGTGGAAGGAGTGTGGACCTTTCAACATACAGTTTCAGCTAAATGTTCTGTGACCTGCTGACATGTCTTTAGCACTTTTTTAAAACTTTTATCGTCTGTCTTCAATGTGTTCCACTATTTTCTTCTTTTATCTTACGTCTTTGCTCTTTTTGTCATCCAGCATAATTCTGGCAGTTGTGGGTACTTTAATAACAGAGGAAAATTTAGCCTCTTTACAGAGCTGACGCTTCCTGTCAGCATTAGAGTGCTGAAGTTGAGCTCTTGAGTGAGACTGCCAAAATCCCAAAGTGTGGGTGTGCGTGGGGGTGTGTGTGTGTGTGTGTGTATGTGCGCTATAAGGAATAACAAACCCTGTAATGTTATCGCCTGCTGGTTAATAGCCAGAACCACAAACAAACATAACCCATGGAGTTGACGAAGGATAGCTGTTTAGTGTGTGTGTGTGTGTGTGTGTGTGTGTGTGTGTGTGTGTGTGTGTGTGTGTGTGTGTGTGTGTGTGTGTGTGTGTGTTTATCTGGGCATGCAGAGAAACATACAAAAGGTGCCGTAACTTTTTCAGAGATCATTTTTTTCCCTAAAAAATGTTAAATTCATTAAATTGTCTGCAGTAATAAGACTGTTGTAGATAAAAGGTGCTTTTCAGAAACTTGAGGACACTTTCTAGAGGTGGGAGAAAAAATCAATACACAGTAAAATCGCAATTTTTGGCACAAGATTATATCACTTCACCAAGGTCTCAATATTTTTTTATTTAATATTATTTTTGCATTTTTTATGAATGAATTTAGTAGACTTTTATTTTGGATCACACAAATTCTCTGATAGCGTTGCTCCTGAAGTCCACAAGGTGGCGCTGGACCTGGTTGTTCTCTTGTGGAAATGTGAAAGGATGTCAGGGCGTCTGAGACGCTGCAGAGAATCCTGTATGGAATATTTATTTTACAGCGAAGAACCAATAATCGTCATATCGTGGAAGAAATAGTGCGATAGTACCATCACCACTAATATTTACAACAGACACCCGATCAGGACCCAGCAGAGCATGAATAGAGTTCACAGAGCCCCTGACACACCTGAGGAGGAGTCTTTAGGAAGGATGGAAGTGAGAGAACAGAGATGAAGGTTAGATGGAGAGTGAGAATGTTTGTAGATTTGAAGATTGGACAGATGTGAAGGAGGTTGTTGAGAGTCCTGTAGAAGTTTTTTTATTTTTATCCCAGTGTCTCATTAATCCATATCTCCTGACTGTCCATCATATCAGGCCTTTGTCTGTTTTGTGAAGATGAAAGTGTGTGTGCTGTAGAGCCACCACTTCCTCCTCTGTTTGTGCTGGACATCCTCTGTCAAAACCTCAGACAAAACCCCGAAGTCACTTCCGTTTGCCTCACTCTGTCAGCGCTGAATAAACTTACAGCTCAAAGCTCCTCCAGCGTCCGTCAGAGCGAGCAGAACCATCTCACAATGACCAACATACTCATACTCATCTCAGAACCTGAGGACTGGTAAGAACGAGCTCCTTGCTGTCGCTTATCAGGAGAAAAACGCTTCTGTACCTGGTGATGTTTCGACTTAGAGCGGCACGATATGGACAGAATATCAGTATTATGATTTTACTGCTACATCTTGTAATTAAATTATTTTTCTAAAATTCCAATATATTCAAGGGGCCCGGATCATCTTTTTACGTACTGAGGAGATTAAATAAAAGAAATGTGAACAAATGTTTTACTGACAGGCTGCAAAGTGTGTAAAGATACAAGGAGC
>JBBPCY010124551.1:0-17292 GCA_037974405.1 Brachyalestes nurse | reverse complement strand
ACACACACACACACACACACACACACACACACACACACACACACACACACACACACACACACACATACATACACACAAGCCTAATCCCAATGTCTAAGGCAAATCAAAAGGCATGACTCTGTCCATCCCACCCTAACACCTGTATTATTCATTATCATTATGTGCAATATCGTATTATTATGTGCAATAGTTTTACCATGTGAAATATCACTACTTACATCAGGGGTGGGCAACTCTGGTCCTGGAGGGCCGTGATCCAGCAGGTTTTGGTGATTTCCCTGCTCAGAAACACCTGGTTCACCTCACCAGTTGATTGGCAGGTTTAGTGAATGTGTTTGAGGAGAACTACCATCAAACTGTGCTGGACACTGACCCTCCAGGACACCCCTGACTTACATTAATATTATTGATCTACTACTTATCTCTTTTACAACAATAACAGACTCTTAACCACTGTTTGTTTTGCTAGTAATTCACCTAACTGTAAGTTGTTTATCTACAGCATTTATACCACAGCATTTGTGTGTATAGCAGAGTGTATTTCATATTGAGCAGCAGTGGTTATCATTATTATTACAGGTTTAGTAAATTTACGATAACTTTGGTTTGTGTGACATAGGGACACCAAACAAGGTCAGCATGGCATCTGACACCTCCAGCATCAACACAAATCAGGGAACTTCCACTCAAGAAGCTGTTTGGCTATATGACAACCATTTATTATTTGTTGCACTTGTTGCACTGAACCGTGCCGCTTGTATTCTAAGGATTAAAAATGTTGTGGGGGCAATTCCAAACACCAGAGCCTGAACTGAGCCTTGTTTCTCTGAACAGAACACACCAGAGCACAACAGCTAACACACACTGAGGTTAGCTTACGGTTTTATTGATGGATGTCGGTAGGTCACCGTCCAGAACCGGCCCACTGTCTTCATTCGCCAACCCGAAGTCCAGAGACACCATGAGTGGATCCTTAAAGTCTAATTTCTCCTGCAAAGGACAAAAGGAAGCATGATTGACCTGCCAGGCTCTATCAAAATCCTGAATAAATACTCATCATCCACTTCCCAGGTGCGTCTACACTTATTTGGACACACTAAAGCATTAAAGGACTAGTTTGACACAAAAAAAGACGTAGATAAAATTTAATGGAAGTGTTTATCCTACCAATTAGCGTGTACAATTACATTCATTGGAAAAATCATATATAATGACAGTTTAACGAATGAAGCAAAATTATCTGCCAATATACTGAGAACATTTCCATATTTAAGCTTTCTTAAAAGAAGAAAAAGTCAGATGTTCTTAAAACAAAAATAAAATTAGTTGTTTATTTTCAAGATTTCCTGGCTTGTTAAGGTTCCATTTTTTGCAGTGATAACAGGATTTGGCAGACACTCATATCCAGAGTGATGTTCATGAGTATTTTGTAATCCACAAGAAAACATGCCCTCACACCAGTAAGCCCATACTTAGAATTAAAAACCACTAGTAGATTGGTAGTAGTAGGGTGGTAGGAGCCTAGTGGGAAAAACACTTGGCTGTGAACCTGATGACCACGAAGTCACAGGTTCAAGCCACGCTTTCTACCAATGTGTCCTTGAGCAAGACACTTAACCCTCAGTTGCTCCAGAGGGACTGTCCCTGTAACTAATAATTGTAAGTCACTCTGAATTAGAGCGTCAGCTAAATGCCCCTTTACTATTTACATTTCACCAGAGATGGAGTTAATCTTCCACTAGGACCTTCTCTGATCACAAAGTAGAGGAACCACCAGGACCTTCTCAGATCTCATAGAAGTTTTATTTAAAAAAAAGTCATTTGTGAAGTTTTTGTTAAGTTAGTTTATAAGATAAACTTGCTAAAGAGTCTCCGTCTGAAGACAGTAAAGGTCCTAGCAATTCTGATAGTCAGATAAATTTCATTCCAGCACTTCAAGATAAAATAGAATCTTTAACATTTTGAGAAGCGGTGCGTGGAGTCAGGCTGAGTTGGATGCTTTAAGAGGGCGGAGCTGATCAGCGCTGATGGATGGGAATGAACCATATTTGCCCATTTTTACACTTCAGAACAGAAAAAATCAGGTCTCCATTTTACTTCTGCTAGACTTATCCAACATTATTTTGCTTATTTTTAGAGAAAACCTCCAAACCTCCAAAACTAGCTGAACTATTCCTTTAGACATATGAATTGTGTTGTGATTGCTGCTACTTCAGTGTATTTCTTGCGTTTGCTACTCAAATCTTAGCCTTATTTTGTCTTGGTTTAATGGACAGCAGGTGTCAGTTGGTCCTAGGGGTGATATCTACAGAGGGATATCACTCCAGAAGAATGACCTGCTCCTTATCCTTAAGGCCTGGATGTAATTTCACCCAATTAACCCCCTTTTTTCTGACATTTCTTTTTAAGCTACCTCTTTGGAATAGATACATTTGAAGTTTGGTGGTCCAGGTCCTGCATGAAAGCGCTTAATGTGATATAAATCAGAGTTGAGCTAAGCAACATGTTCTGGCACAACATTTTACGTTAAAGTTTGGTTAGAATGCTCTTGGTACATACAAATACATGTGGGGATTTTTATTATTACTAAACACAGATATTTACACATGTATAATATATGGGACATTTTCTCCAGGCTTCCTTCAGTTTCTGTCCTGTCCCTAAACCTGACCAGTTTCAGATGAATGTTTTTTCTTTAAGATAGTGACCTATGTCCTAATCATTCTATCAGAACAAAGCACATCTAACTTAAGGCCTGAACCAGAGAAGAAACAGGTACAAAAGATTCCAGATGTTAAGGCCGGTGATCAGAGCTGTTGGAAGAGATTTATTACGTGTAATCCCAATTTCTCAATTTTCTGAATATTTTTGGATGAGCACTGGCAGGTATATACATAATATACATAAGAAATGCAACAATGTAACATCAAACCACCATTCCCATCTCAGTGTATCCCTTAAAAAGACGCGTGTGTGGATTTTAGGGGTGATTTACTTGCCGACATGTAGAAGGAGTGGTTTCTGCACAACTGGTTTGTGATGTTGGTGTGTTTCTGGATTTTCCTGTCAACTGTTTCCTTAAACTTCCCTCTAGCAATGGCACGCAGGGAGTCCAGTGTCAGGCTGTACCGGATCGCTATGCATGAAGGAGATTTAGAGTTAATGATAATACAACAGTGGTGCCTTAATGAGGAATGGAATGTACACTTTTCAGGCAGACTGCAAGACTCTGGCTTCTTTACTTTTGCACTGAAGTGGTTTCTGACACTGCAGGATGTTATTTCACCCAAAAGTGGCCAAAACAGTAGAATTTGTCATGAATTTATGCCCCGTACTTTAGTGCACATTTATAACGAACAGTGAGTCATACAGTGTCAGAAACCTCATATGTGAGTCTGTTAGTGATTACTAAACACTTCCGCACACTCTGAGACAAGTAATGATTTAGACCTACATCATGATAATTCATAGGAAATAAGCTTTCATTACTTGTTAGCTGCATTATCTAGAATATAATTGGAACACTATAGGATAGAAAAGAATAGGACAGGAATATAACAGATCTAAACTAAAATTAACAGAAGAAAATAAAACAGAAATCCACGTTTATAGGTAGCATTGAGTCATACAGCATTAGAAACCACATGAGCGATTATTTTAGAGATTGTACAGGCCTGCAGTTAGGGCCTAATCCAGATCAGGCTGATTAGAGGAAAATAAGCTTCCATGACTTGTGAGGTACATTAGCTTCGTAGCTTCAGTGCAAACAGAAGAGAACTTCAGCCTCAGGAGTGCTGGCAAAAATGTTTATCTCCTGATTCCCTGCAGTTTCAGACTCTGAAAAAGTGAGTGGGAAGTTTAAATAAAGAAGTTCAGATGCTCACCAGTGACTGTTTTGGTTTCCTTATCAGACTTGACTTTGTACGTGAAACACACTTTTACTTCCACACACACAGTATTTCTTCCATTGATCTGACATGACAGCTGCTGCAGGTTGATCTTGTTCTTGTCAAAGGTCATCTCAGCACGGAGCTCTGCGACATCCCGTGACCTAAAACAAAAAAAGAAGAGAATAGAATATGAGTGAGAAAGAACAAAGGACAACAAAACCGAACAGAATAGGAGCAGAACAAAACAGACCAGAATAGAATAGAATAGACTAAAATAGAACAGAATAGAAGCTAGACAAATTAGAATAGAATGAAAAAGAACAGAATAGAACAGAGTAGAATAGAATAGAATTGAATAGAATATTAGGTGTTGAATTAGGACTAGAATAGAACAGTTAGGAGTAGAATAGAATATAAGATGGGCAGAATAGAATAGAATAATCTGTGTGTTGAATTAGGACTAGAAGTCGTCCTTGTTAGTTCTTTGTATTTAGGTTTTTTAACTTTTATTGTGAAATCCTGAGCACACCGGTCTTGATAAGTTATGTGTTTACGTGCTCAGTAAAAAGTGATGCTTTAGTTCGATTGGTTTTTGGAGTTTGCTTTGTGTATTTAAGTGCTTTTGTGTAGGACCTCAGAGTCGGTCCACCATCATGCTCCGTCATGCTTGTTTGAGTTTTGGTGTTCTAGTCTCCTTAAGTTATAGTTTTGTGTTCTGTTAGGCCCTCGTGCCTTTTTTGCTTAGTTTAAATAAAGTATTGAAAGTATGGAAGTCTGCTTATGCGCCTACCCTCATTGCCTTGAGATAAAGTGACGTGATACAGAATAGAAGCAGGGCAGAATAAAATAGAATAGAATGGAATATAACACAATAGATTAGAATGGAATAATCTGTGTGTTTGTGTTGAATTAGGAGTCACTGCTCTAAAAAGGATGTTCTGCTGTTGATAAAACAGCTGCTGATCACAAACTAGTTTTATTCCATAGAGGATAAAGCCGATTCCTGTGATTTTGGTTGCAGGACGCTCCTGACAGAGTGGGTGGAGCCGCAGTGATAGATGGGGTCGGCAGTTTCCAAGGCTCCACTTGGCTGCACAGCTGCTCTGTCTAATCTTCTCCTCGGCTCCCCTCCTGATCACCCTGAGAACGGAAGTGCGGTCAGATCCTTCGTTTGCTCTCAAGCCCCAGAGAGGAAGAGATTTTCACAAAGACCTCGGCACATTGGGATCAGGTCCATGGAGAAAAGATGCTGAGACTGTGAGGAAACCCTCTGAGAACGACTTTGAGGTTAATGGAGCGTGCTTGAGTTTTTGAGCTGCATGAGATGAACAGTAATAGACAAACAGTCATTTCCCCATAATTTGATCCAAAGATCCAGACTTTCTTTTATTTTAATGTGATCTTAAGGAACAGTTCTCCAGACTTCCTGAAGGACTCTCATCTTCAGTCAAGTCCCTGAACCTGACCAGTTCATAAAATGTTCATTAAGCCTTACAGTGACCTATGTATGAATCATTAAAGCAGAACAAAGCACATTTAACTGAAGTCCTGAACCAGTGAAGAAACAGGTACAGATGATTCCAGATGATCAGGTGGTGATCAGTATACTGGTGGTGCTGAATGCTGAGTGGTTGGAACTCCTTTATCTAGGCAACTTGTGAACATTTGGTCACTGGCAACTGAATAATCTGGGTATAGACTGGCATATAAACATGTCATATTGTATTGTTTTGTGTTGTCTTGGTGGAACACTGTGGCCCTGGAGGAACATTGTGGTCCTGGAAGAAAACTGTGGTCCCAAAAAATTGTTTATGGTCCTGGAGGATCATTGTGGTCCTGGATGAACTTTATAGTACTGGAGGAATGTTGTGGTCCTAGAGAACAGCTGCTTTACAGCACTGTGTACTGTGTAGATGGCTGAAATGACGATAAACACCTACTTGACTTACCAGTAGAGTGCTGCTCCTCCGATGCCTCCAATGGTGACGTCTATGATACCATCGTTATTCAAGTCCATGATTCCATGAATGGACTGGCCAAAGAACTTCATCTTATCACCATCACCTCCAGCTGCTATTCGCTATTCACACACACACACACACACACACACACACACACACAACCACAAGATGTGAGCTAACATAGTAGAGCAAGAAGAATGCAGAGCTTTCCAAAAAGTAATTTGTTTAAAAACCAATCAACCACTCAGTTGTGTGCTCCAAAAAATAAGCAAACGTCACAGACCTTAGGCAAATTGTGAAACAGAACCAGAAAAATTAAAAAAAATTTTAAATATTTACATTACTCTTTTCTACATTATTGTTGCAAGCATCTTCTCCCACTGCCTACTGTAAAATACACAAACTATTGAGGCTGAATTGTTTCTACCTGGACGTATTTTTTGCGTATCGACTGCTGGTTGCCATGGTAGATATACACCGCCCCCCTGTGGTCATTCTCCAGCGGTGACCCGATGACCACGTCATTAAAGCCATCTAGGTTGAGGTCGGGAACAGCGGCTATGGCTGTGCCAAATCGAGCTCCACACGGCTCGTTTTTGTTCACATTGGTGCAGGACGAGTGAGGAGTACAACACGTCTGCTTGTCTGGTCGTAAGGTCATCTCATGCTCGAACATGCCGTCCTGATAACGAACACAAAATACAATGAGTCTAAAGTCTCGAAATTTGGCAAAAAAAACCCAGAAACCTCAACAAACTAAATAAAATTATATATTTGATGTTTAGTACTTCTTGGAAACATCTCCAAAGTTCAGGGTAGTCAAATTTGCCGCTTTCCAAAAGAGCTGCAAAATATCTATTTTGAGATTTTACAGCTACATAATGTGATTGTGAGTTCTTTCGAAATCATGACCTCCGGTATCAATAAAGATTTCTTATTCTGATTCTGAAAAATAGAGTGGCTCAAGAGTTTTTCACAGTAAACCCTTTATGAAGTCAGGACTGCTTTTTTGCTGCTGTAGGTCGGCTTGAAAATAGTTCTTCTCCCAAGACATTTGTGTTCGAAAACATAACACACAGACACACACACACACACACACACACACACACACACTGTACCTTGTTAAGCTTGTAGACATAGACTTGTCCCTGTTCGTCCTTCTCTGGGCCCATGAACATCGGCGCTCCGACCAGCAGAATATCCGTGTTGGAATCGTTGTCAACATCAAGCGTCTGTAGGACACTGCCGAAGTACGAGCCAATCTGAGCGGCAGAAAGAGAGAAATATTTGAATAGTCTTCTCTTAACAATTTATATTTTATCATGTTTTAAACCACTGCCACTCACTCAGGACAAGCACTCATGTACAAGATCCATATATATTGATATACCACCCCCATGGAAACGTAAACTCAGTATGGTCATATGAAAAATATTGAGATGGCATGGAAACAAAAAAAAAAAAATCTATTCATCTATTCTTATTGAATTGCAAACAAATACCCAAGATATTTCAAGTTCATATTACACCTGTTTAAGTTAAACAGTAAAACGTGCACAAAAATTATCTATATTCTTTTATATCGTTTTGTTTGTTTAACTTATTCCCTTTAACTTATTATAACTGACCTTAAACCCCCCTATATCTTCTATATTCATTTTAAGGGACCTTTTATTTAGTGTGGGGTGGGTGTAAGGGGTGTGTGAGTGAGGGGTGGGTGAAGGGGCTTCCATTACTTACTTGTCATTGGAAATAAGTGCACATTGTTTTGATTTTTTCTTTTTTCTTTTATTATAATAATAATGTGTGTGTGTGTGAGCTGTGTAAACATGTTCAAAATGCTTAAAGTGTGATATGTATGTATATGTATGATATGTTTGTAGAGTTTTAGAGTTCAAAAGGAGACATAAGTTGGTTAGTTGGTTAAAAGATAATTGTATTTGTCATAATTGCTAAGTTACATTGAAAAAAGGACACTTTTGCATTTTGTTTAAGGATTTAAATATTAAAAAATGAACAAGTGATGCAGAAACAGGAAAATTACCCCCAGGGTTCTAAGCTTTCAGCAACATTTTGGGACAGGATACCTGTTCTCCTTTCAAGTGCTGCGTGATGGAGATGTTCTTTCCATCAAAGCGGTAAATGCTGACGCGGCCTGTGTGGTTGAATCTCGGCGCTCCAGTGATGTAAAGGACTCCAGAGGGTGTGTTGGCAGACTGCACGTCATAACCTTCAACCAGATCACAACACAACACACCATCAACACTGTACCTGACCCCCCCACCCCACACCCCCCGACACCGGAGTCCAGCTGTAGGTTTCCTCCCTCAGCCCAAATTACCCCTGTAGCTCTGGTTTGCGCCATGCTAACTGGTGGGATATACATTTCCATCACTTCTTAGTTACATTAGCCTTGTAGCAGCAGTTAGCACCCTGTTTATTGGTGGCATCTAAGTTTCCAACCCTTGTTACAAATTACTGGGGTGTACATTTCCATCATGTACTGGGGTGCACATTTCCTTGTTAGTTACATCAGCCATGAAGCTCCGAAGGATTAGTTATAGAATCAAGCCCCAGACACCACACATGCCTTGGCTGACTGACCATATTTGGGGTGGGGGGGTCTTTTAATCTATTGCTAATACCCTGGAAGTCATAAACTATTCCATCACTCAGACTGTGTTTGGTCATGCTCTAACAGTTCAAGCCAATGTTTGCCTATTATATAAAAAAGTTATTATTACGGATCATTTTAAACCATCCCCCGCAGCCCATCTGGTTCAGACGCACTTCAGACGCTGCATCGCTGCATCGCTCCTTCTCTCAGAGGGACAACCGTAAAAGGGGATGAGTGGAGGGCTGGGACGTTTTTCCGCTGGGGGAACATGTGAGTGTTTATGGGGAAGACAGCAGAGTCTGACGCTCTGTTTAGACTGTGTTTAGACTGTGAACGAGCGTCATTTATAACAACAGGCCTGTTCCTTCGCCCGTGTGAATAATTATCACCAAGATATTCATTCTGTGACCTTTCTGTATTTACAAACCCCATCCAGGAAGCTTATGGAAGAGATGTTTGGTACACCACAGTTTCCACTCCCGAAGCAGCCAACCAAAGCCACTTGTGTAATGTTATGTAAGAAGTAACTTTAAGCACAGACAGCTGCAAGTGTGACATGTGTGATGCTGCTGAGGCTCTCAGTGTCACGCCTCCACCTAACAAGGTGCAAAGCAAAGGGGTTCTCCCATTTAACCCTTATGATGTCCATTACATCAGTCAGCCACAACATTAAACCCACTTTAGGGTTAAAAACACTGATGATCAGCTTACGGTGTCTCCTGTTGAGGGTGTATGCATTTATATTTGGCACCAAGTGAATGTCGATGGTGGAATAATGGGCAAAAGGATCTAATACCCTCATAAGAACCAAAATATGATGTATGGACGACTGAACATCAAAAACAGGGCAGGTCATGTGGGGGTGGTGCCTCCAAGGAAGGGGAACCAGTGAACTAGCAACAGGGCTCTGGACCCCTGAGGTTCCTTGATGGCCGTGGGGAGTGAAGACGAGCCCATCTTGTCTGATCCCACAGAAGATCTGCTTACCTGGGGAAGACATGGACTAGGATGCACTATGGTAAGAAGCCGAGATGGTGGAGACAGTGTGATGCTCTGACAGATGTCCTGCTGGAAATCTTTGGTCCTGCATTCATGCATCCCCTCCCTAATGGCAGTGGGATGATGTGCCTCCCACACAGCAAACACTGGACCCGTTTGAGGAACATTAGAAAGAGTTTGAGGTTTTGACAAATCCATTGACATCCCACCTTGCAGCTTATAGTACATATAGCCTTTGCTGCTAGTGCAGAAACTACAGCACCTTCTGAATTGTTGTGGAGTCCAGACCTTGACCTGGTCAGAGCTGTTTTGACAGCATGAGGAGGGCCAACAATATTCGGCTGGTGGAGTAATGTTCTGGCTGTTTGGGGTAAATTTAAAATAACCGTCTCTGTGTTGAATTTTGCCAAAACCATAGCTGCCTGGTTTGTAGTGTCCTGAAAACATTATTGGTTATTGTTGTTTCAGTGTGTATGCATCACTTTGTGTGATTAATGATAATTTGATAAAGTTGCCAAATTCAGCTGAATGAAAAAGAGTTTGGACCTACAACAGACCAACACACATACCTACGTATCCTGCCATGCCTTCGTACTTCTGTTCCAGTGGGTTGTGGAAGGTGTTTCTGCTGGGCACGGTGAAGTTTCTTCCCATCGCCATGACGACGGTGCCGTTCCAGTCATATGCTCCGACTGCTCCCAACATCACACCCACCTACAGGGTGGGACAAACAATACAGTTTAAACTGTTCCAATAAAAGTTTACAATCTATGACCCACTCACATGTGTTTTATCTCATAGCCAGTCTTGTGACGGTGTCGCTTTAATCTCATTCAGCATAATGAGAAATCGGCACCTTTATGTTTTGGGCACCGTTCTTTGGACTTGGGCATGGTTCAGTTGGCCAATGGGATCAGTTTAATTGGACTTGAGCACAGTTCAGTTGGACTTGGGCACAGTACAGCTGGACTTGAGGTCGGTTTAATTATAAAATTTGGGACAAATTGAGACTCTGGTCTACAGAGGAGCAGCGTATGCTGGAAATGTACACAAGAGAGACAAAACAGGACCCAACACACAAGAAATATTTGGTAAAATGGGCAACTGCTTTCACACCTGTGAACCAAAGAGCCACTGAAGGACATGGTGAGGAGCTGAAACACTGCGGATTCAAGATCTGAAGTTACAGGACGCTCCGCAAATCTGCAGCTCACCGGACCAGCAGGATAAAGCAGTGAGGGACGTGAGAAAGTAAGAGCACTCGGGTCCAGGACATTAAGTGCAGTGCAAAAACAGACCAGCAGGAGGAGCAGGGAAGGGGGGTCAATCGTGCTCGGGCACAGTACAACTCAACCAGGACTAGTGTGAGCATGCCCTATATGGGCGTGTAAGAGCAGGAAACACTTCTTTGTGCTGGCCAGGGGGGCTCTAGGAAAACTTTCTAGGAATGGGACAGAAATACATTTACAAATAAATGCGGGTTTCTCTCAACATTCAAGCCGAAAGAGGCTCATTGTAGGCCTGTAGGACTGAATTGGACCCATTCTTGACATTTAGGACTGTAGAAGGTTTGTTGTATTAAACTTACTTTAGACGTGTGAACGCTGAAGCCAGACTGAGACATCTCCATCTCAAATGAATGGGTGTGGTTCCCAGTTGTAGCTGTCAAATGCAAACACCACACAGTGTGATATATTCTGTATAATTGGGTCAGAATTGAGTTTAGAATTGTGTTTTAATGAATTCCTTATTAACTGTTTCAGTACATATTCTATAAATATGAATTCTTCCCGTTTCAGAATGTCTTTCAGGGAAGATATTAAAGGGGAACCCACTGCGTTTTCAAAATATCTGCATAATTCCATCTTTAGGATATAAACAGAGTGGGGTTTGTAGCTGGAGTAACTCACAAAGTGAGAACTGTTCACAGTGGTGGTGAATGGAACAAGACGTCTGCCTCTAAAAGCTCCCTCACAGAAAGTTAATCAATGAAGTGGTTATGGATTTTATATCCCTGAAACATTGCTTAACAGAAAAAAACAGGAACAGTAAAAGCTGATTTTACTGACACACTCTGAGTTTTAAGGCTTAATAAGTTAAGCCTACAACACAAAATCACATCATCCCTCATAGAGGGATTTTATGTGGTCTGTGCAGTTTAGTTTGTGAGATTTTTTATGTCATAATGTATACATCCTGACACCGGCTTCCATTCACCACCATTGTAAAGAAATGATAATGAACCAGGAAATTCAGACAAATCTGTCATTTGGAGGCTTGTTTTCATAAATGGAAATATAAATGTAATTATATATATTATCATAATACTAAACCCCAAAGACCCCAAAAATATCAGGAAATGAGGGGTGGCTCAAGGCTTTTGCTCAGAACTGTATAACACATTTCTATTTTCATTTCAGTCACATTAAAGTCACTATTGACAAGTCTTGTTACCCTCCAAAGCAAAGATCTTGCTCCCAAGAGCATCAACAATGTTGATCAGTGCCGCTTCATCTTCCACATTAAAGAAATGATCCTCTGTCTTCTTGCTTGCGATGGACTTGATTTCATCAACAAACTTCTTCTCCTGCTCTGCGCTTTTATTTTGACGTTTATAATCACCGAGCACCTGCAGACAACAGAGACAAACTGCAAGCTGAATATTGAGCATATGCTAATATAAGTAGTAATATAAATACTATATATAATACAAAATGGTACAATTTAAAAAATACAATGTTGCTACAATATAAAATATAAAGTAGCTGCAATAAAAAGTAAATTGCTGTGATACAATATAAACTACAATGTCAGAGACGTAATTCAGTGCTAACATAAAATAATATTGCTATGATACAATATAATACATATCAGAGACGTGCTGCAAGCTGAACATACTGAGCAGATGAAAATGTTAATTTAATGCTAATAGATAATAAAATTGCTATGATTCGCTACAAAATATAATGTCAGAGACATACTGCAAGCAGAGTACTGAACAGATGCTAATGCTTATTTAATGCAAATCTAAAATATGATATATGATATAAAACGATACTGCAAAACAGTATAAAATATACAGTAGAAATTGTTACAGCAAAAGATAAAATGCAACAATATAAAATAATATTGGTATTATACAATAAGTATAATGTCAGAGGTGAACTATAAGCTGTATATTGAAAGATGCTACTTTAATGCTTATATATTGCTCATATAACTGCTAATATTAAAAAATAATATACAATGATACAGTGTTGCAAAATACAATAATACTGCTGCAATCCAATATCAAATCGACAGTAAAGAATTGCTACATTATGAAACAATGTTGCTAGAATGTCAGAGATGTACTGTAAGCTGAAAATGGAACAGATGCTAATTTAATGCTAATATAATGTTAATATATAGGCTAATGTAAAATAATTCAATGCTACAATACAATATAAAATATGTCAGAGATGTTCTGTAAGTTGAATATTGAGCAGATACTACTTTAAAGCTAATACAATTCTAACATATGATAAATTATACAATATTACACTATTAAAAGACATTTTCAGAATACATTACAAAATATACCACAGAAAATTGCTACAATATATAATAATACAATGGTAATATAAAACAAGCTTTTTTAAACATAATACTCACAGCGATCGCGAACCTCTCAATTCCGTCTTCTTCACAGTTTTTAATAGTTTTACTCAGATTGTAGGTGTCATGTGACTCCCCGTCCGTGACAATTACCATAACTTTTTTGACCCCAGGCCTCGCCCCACGCTCCACAGTAAATGCCTCCCTTCTGTTGACGGAAAACAACCAAAAGGTCAGAAGGTCACTGAACACTATGTGAACGATGGATATCAGAGGGTTTAAGAAGAGCTGTACTGTGCAGGCCTGTACTGTGCAGGAGGTGTTTTCAGTAATATGACCAAACGGTGCAGCTATAGGGGAATATAGGGGAAATGAACTGCCAGTTCAGTGTATGAACATCCATCCATCCATACATTCATTAATTCTTTCATACATTAATTAATTCTTCCATCCAGCCAACCATCCATTCATTCATCTATTCATTCATCTTTCCATCCATCCATCTAATCATTCATCCATCTATCCATCCATTTATTCATTTATTCATTCATCCATCCATCCAACCATCCATTAACTGATTCATTCACTCTACCTTCCATACATTCATATATTCTTCCATCCATCCATCCATCCATCCATCCATCCATCCATCCATCCATCCACCTTTGTTAGCTGTTTAGCCCAATCAGGGGGATGATGGACTCACAGGGCAAAAAGTGGAAAAACACCCTGGACAGCTCACCAGTCCATCAAAGGACACACACACACACACACACGTGCACCAACACACACACATCTAGGGACAATTTAGCATCTCCAGGGCAAAACTCCTAGCAGAAACCCACTCAGACACCGGGAGAACATCCACACTCACACAGAAAGGACTCACTGTAAGACCACGCACTATACCACCGTGCCACTCCAGTATACAATACTGTGCAAAGGTCGAGTCACCCCTCATTTCTTTCTACTTTGCTTTGAATCTCCTTGTTGGCACAAAAGTCTTTTATTTGTCTGTCAGACTGTCAGTCTTATCTTACTGAGTAAATGAAAGAAATGGGAGCAAATGTTTTACTGCGACTGGCTGCAAAGAGCCTAGATAAAGATGTACTGATCACTATACTAATCACTACCTGATCATCTGAAATCTTAGGCAGCTGTTTCTTCACTGGTTCAGTCTTTAAGTTAGATGTGCTTTGTTCTGCTTGAATGATTCATAAATAGATCACTGTGTGTCTTAACAAACAAAAAATATTCCTCTGAAACTGGTCAGGTTCCGAGACTGGACTGAAAATGATAGTCTTTGAAAGCTCTATGAAACTGACTTCATTAAAAATACAAGAAGTAAAAGGTGATGAAATGAGGAGTCAGCACTTTTACTGCACAATACAGTCTATCGCTCATTTAAAAAAAAAATGGAAATCAAAATAACAAATAAATGCATAAATTAAAGAGAGCAATGAGGTAACCATGGTAACCCGATGCAGGGCGGTATGGGGTACCTTGCTGTGTCGATGCCCAGGGCAGTGTGCGTTTTTTGGCCTGTCCTCTGTGGGATTTTGGAAGCGTGTTCAACCAGTTCCTTGGTGCTGGAGAACTGGCTGAGGTTGAACACATGGCCAACGTCATCCCCATATGACACGATGCCCACCTGGTGAGGGAGGCAAGTGCGTATCCAAATCAAGTCATGTCATGTTTTTTTATATATAGCCCATTATTACATACAAAGGCCATATAGTGTGCTTTACAGGAATAGAATAAAAATATTAAGCAGAAAATGATAGCTAGTAAAAAAATAAAAGAAATAAAAGAATACACATACAATCAAAAGATACAAGATATTTAAAAGGAGAATAGAACAGTTTTTAGCAGCTTTTTAAAGCTATAGTTGCTGCAGATCTGATACGGATGAGCAGTTGGTTGGACAGCATAGTGGATAAACACCATTTCATCATGTTTAGTTTCAGCCCTGTTCACAACTACCCGAGAAGCTCTTGCAGATCTAAGAGACCCACCACGATTATAAACATCAAACATATCAGAGATGTATTTAGAGCCCAAACCACTGAGTGACTATTCCATGATAAGTAAAGCTTTTAAACCAATTCTGTACCAAAGAAATAACAACACACACAGACAGCAGGAGTGTATGTGCCGGTTTGGATGTGATGTCACCGGTTTAAAACGGACTCTCCATTACACTTCCACAGTGGTATATGTGGTGTTCCAGAGCACAGCGCACATTTTCCAGGCACCACATTCAGGAAAACTTTCATTCTGTCCTCCCGGTGCCACCCAGGAGCGTCTCCGGAGCAACTAAATGATTCTCCCTCTGAATTATTATTATTATTCTAACAACACTGAGGCTGGGAGGCAGCATGGTTGCTTTAGAACGCGGAGTGGTTGTAAAAATTATTTACATATAGTTATTAAATATGGATCATATATTACATCTAAAAAATTGGGTCCATTTGATACATGTTGTTTTTCAGCACTGGTAAAAGCTGTTAATTTTACTGAAAAGGTGAATTTAACCCGTTAAACTACAGGTGTTATTCAGTTTCAAGGCTTTTTAATCAGCAGCTATAAATAATTTAGCATCTACTGTGAAACTAACATGTGAGTTCTGTAGTTATTACCTATTAATATGATTTCTGATTTTTTTTTTGATAGTTATTATATTATGCATTATGTATAACTTATTATCTTAAATATTTATACTTTCCCATGATAACATGATAACATGATAACTCAGGCCTAAAACCCCCAGCCCCTCTGCTTGCTAGCTCGACCAACCCCCAGGAACATGTAAATGACTTCTTTGTTTTTGCTTTTTAAAGGATGTTTTTAGAATCTTACTCTAGCTGGTCCGATCTCGATCTTTGAGAGGAACTTTTCCAGGAACTTGGTGATGTCACTCCAGGGGTAGATGCTGTTGGACCCGTCCAAAACAATGACAATGTCCATGTCCTGCTGGCAGTCTAAACAAAATCAACAATAAAACCACAATGAAAATTCACAAATTCATGCAAGACTATAACTTGTTCCTACAAAACAGAGAAAATAACAAACTCCTCCTGTTTGTTATTTGTTGTGTTTAAACCTTATAAGTATACCTTATTCTGGACTACATTACCCAGCTCACCATGTCATTTTATAGATTATATTACCCAGCTCTCCATGCCGTTTTCTGGACTACATTACCCAGCTCTCCAGGCTGTTTCTCTCTGGATTACATTACCAAGCTCTCCATTCTGTTTTCTGTATATTACCCAGCTCTTAATGTTGTTTCTGGACTACATAACCAAGCTATTGGTTTTCTGGACTACATTACCCAGCTTTCCATGCATTTCTCTGAACTATAGTTCATTACTGAAGTGTTGATGAGAGCAGTGCAAGTGTCTTATTTAAGCAAAAACAATATTTGAAGAATAGAGTAGAAAAGAATATCTTTATTGTCATTCCAATACACATTAATGTTAAGTGCGATGAGGTTTTGCTTATCTCTTTTAAACGTATGTATAAAATATATCAAACAAATAACAGATGAAGCATGATATCAAGTAATATTCAGGATGTATCAGCTGTACCAGAATAGACCTTAATTTACCCATGAAAATACACCAAACCCCTTAATTTGACTTAAGGGGAAACTGTATGGGAAATAAAGGTCAAAATTAAGGTCATTTTAAGGGGTAAAATTAAGGCGTTTTGGTTATCCACTGTACCAGAATAGACCAGTGTTTAAAGAGATTTAAATAAATGACTTATAACTAGATGCATGGATGTGATAAATAGATATAAAACTAGAACTAACAGTATAGGTATCAATAGCAGCAAGTATCAAGAATAAATACTCACAGTAATAAATAGTCACAGTAAACAGTTCAAGCCTTCAGTTTGAATGCAGAATAAAGGCACACTGCTATTAGCCCTGTACAGACTGTGTGTGTGTGTGTGTGTGTGTGTGTGTGTGTGTGTGTGTGTGTGTGTGTAAAACAGACTAGCTGGGTGAATTTGTGATGAGTCACTGGTTCCTGTGTCTGCAGGATTTTAATAAACCAGTCCTAAATTGGGCAAACAGGGCAGGAAGGGCACATTTTAGTTTACCGGCTGCGGAATGTGTTAATATACACTCTTGCCACGTGCTGCTGTGTGTGTGTGTGTGTGTGTGTGTGTGTGTGTGTGTGTGTGTGTGTGTGTGTATCTCGCACGGTGGGGGCAATGG
>JBBPCY010124510.1:0-17294 GCA_037974405.1 Brachyalestes nurse | reverse complement strand
TGTTTGTACTTCAAACTTGCTAGATATCATTCAGGAGGGTTATATGTGACACATTATACTGCAAACAGTCCCTTATACCTGCTGAAATTTAAGCAGCTGCGCGCTCCAGCGGACGGCAATCAAGTTCGGCCCGAGATGCACATAACATTGCCCCCCGCGCTCGGAACCACGGGCGTCGGCCTGAGATGCGCATAAGCATCTCAGCATGAAAGACATAAAAGAACTAACTTAAATGTTTATTGTTTTAGCAAGTGTATGCGATGTTATAAAAAGCCATTCTCCTAGCAGTAACACTGACAATATTATTGGTGTCATCATAAGTTTGCATACAGCTAGACATTTTGGCAAATCTGGCAGCGTCTGCATGAAGTGCCAGTTTGTTTTTGTCTTGCAATTTCTCTGCGTCCCCCGCATGTTTTCTCTCTCTATCTCATCCAAGGACACACTAGCACAGAGCCAAAAGGGGGAGGAGTTTAAAGATTTGATTGGGCCAGCCCCGTGTCAGTAAAAAAAAAAAAAAAAAGCCGCAGAGGAGTGTTTCAACGCATTACGCTAGCACAGGGACCAAAGTAAAGGGGATGGTGTTTAAAAAGTCATAGGGCCAGCCCATTGTCAGTTGGGCCGCCGATCTACGTGTCTTATGGGTCGGTCAGACCAATAATTAAATAAATAAATGAAGAAAAGGTTGGCCCAAATAGCACGTCGGCCCACCGGGAAAATGTCAGATACACCAGAGGGTCAGTCTGACCCTGATAGCAGCTCCCTAGCAAACATCTGCAATAACACAGCAACCACTTAACAACAGTTTAACACTGCTAGTCTCCTGTAATGAATAATGACAATCATTTTTTCTTCAGATGTAATATGTAACATGTATGTAAGATGACCCCTTTAATAATATTTCAAAATTGTTTCCATCTAAGCTATTATAATTACTGTGTAAATTACATGAGCAAATGTCAGATCCATCCACCTTGATCCAAGAAAAAAAGGAGTACAAATTTGTGCAATATTGTGTTTAAAATAAAAACATTTAAACATTTTTTTTACAACCAACATTGTCACAAAGCAGCTTCACAAAGTCCAGGTCTGAGCCCCTAGTGAGTAAGACAAAGGCGACAGAGGCGAGAACAAACTCCCTGACCTGGAGGAAGAAACCTCAAGAGGAACTAAGATTAAAAAGGGGAATCCATGCTCCTCTGATCAACCCACGGAAAAAGAAAAGGACAGCCTCTATGGAGATAACTAACAAGAGAAGGCCTTTGTGTATGAACTTAATGACAGACTGGCCATCTAAAGTTGACACAGTTAAGAGTAAATAGAGGCAGATTTTGTTGGAAGAGTAGCTAAGAGTCTACAACAACAGGAACAAAAATCTCCACTGGAGCTTAACAGCAGTTGCCCTTGGACGGGGAAGAGCATGTGGGGAGCCGAAAGCCGCGGAACCAGTTGAGGACATTTTGCAAGGGGTCCCAGCAATTGGAGACCTGGAAAGGAGGTGAACTGGGGCCCAATGGTGCTCAATCAGGCTGGACAAACGTGCAGTGGTTCCCCTCGAGAAAAACCAGAAAACAGTTAATTCTGCTTAAGTTTACAAGGTGTAATTTATAACTAAGGGGTGCAAGCTGGGACTCAAGTGTAGCTCGGTATAGCAACCTAGCTAGAAAGGGCAGAGCTGAGGGGTGAGATGGACATGAGAGCACCCTGGGACACCGGCACACTTCCACTCCACCTTCAACAAACCTGAGTGAATGTGAAGAGTGGCTGGGTGACAGCACCAGCGTCACAGTTTATTTTAATTCTCTGTGCCCACCACCTCCCAGCTCTACACCTTTCATCTGACAGCAAAAATTAATTACAGAAAGACTGACTAAAAAAGTAGGGTTTCAGCCTGGACTTAAAACAAATGTAGAAATTTGTGACTGCACAGTTATGTCGTGCTTAGAACAGAATAGGATAGCTATTGCCATGTTGGTGTCACTGCTGTGCTGAGACCAATCCACCTGAAATAATATCTGATCGGTGGTTCATTTTCGCTGTTGGACAGAACGGACTATAGAAAAGTTACAAACAGCAACTGCACAAACACTGCATGCATTTATGTAGTAGGTTTAAGGTACAAAGTCTAAAAAAATACAAAATACAAAATAAAACTACACTATAAAATGTAATGTTACCAGGAGAACATGAAGAAACACAAAATAGTTTTAAAAGTCATTTCATTTTTGAAAGAAAAGCATTCAGCAACACTTGTAACACCCTGTGAAAAAGTAATTGCCCCTTAACATGACTGGTTGTGCTTCCATTAGCATACATGCACCCAAACACTTCTTACAACTGGACACCACTATGGAGGAATTTCGATCCAGTCACCTTTGCAACATTTTATTTCTTTTGAGCCATTTAAAAATGAGCTTGAAATGTGCTTGAGATTCTAATCACTGATAACCAGATGTGTTACTCCAGGATTTTTAGGTAGGCAGCAGAATTAATGGTTCTGTCAGTTGGATTTTATAATTTGCATTTAATGTATTTGTTTATGCTTAAGAATACACACATTTTGTTCAGCCTTAAGTAGTCTTCTGAAGTGGATATTTGCAGCAGAAATAAAGACAGTTTGAAAACATACCCTCTCAATGTATGTACTAGACTCATTCATAAAATAAATGAAGTCTGGTCTGAAACACTGGTCTGAAGGGTTTACCTGTTCGAGGCTGAAAAGGCATATGTAAATTGGATGGTTTTAATAAATATTCATTGAATTGTTTTTGCAACTTAATTTCCATTGATTGACTATAAGGAAAGAATGGTACAAACTTTTTCATCAAACTGGCAAAAGGATTGTTTGCGTAAAATTTTAAGTCTTATTTAATGCCAATCTTGCAAGTCTTGTTTTTTACAAAAATGGACACTTAATAAGAAAACATTACTTTGAATCCAGTACAAATACATTCAGTTATGAAAACATCCATGTAGATTCAAAACACCTAAAAAATTATTGTATCTGTTCTGAAAATTTTGTAACAAGTTTTGTACCATTATACAAGAACTGGATTGGTCCACTCACAGTGTCATATGCAATGGGCCTGACGAAATGTAACTAAAATTAGTAACAGTACGGGAAAATAAGGAAAAGTAAAGAATAAAAAAAAATGTAATGGGCAGTCCTATGGTAGAGGAATGCCACATTATGTAAAAATTAAGGAACCTAACCAAAATATGCAGAGTATGTCAGCTAAACTGGTGCTGACCACTGTGCTTGGTAGTCTGCTTCAGGGGATACAGCTAATTATGTATAAAGTATAAAAAACATGAAATAATACATATGCTGTATATCTGTAAAATGTATTAAGGTGAAAAAGTCCTCTTTTTAAACATCTGGAGTACTCAAATTGTATTGCCATCACTCAACCAAACAATGGCATGGCCAAACATCTTACATACCCATATTTAAATTTACAAAATAAACTGATTTAAGGTTCTTAATCAAACATTTGTTACATAGCATAAATGTTTTGGTGGCTTATTACAATGTTTTCACATTTTTCAAATTTCACTCATGAAACTACAAAATGCACTCCGCTATTGAGAGTGAAAATGTATGTGCGGCAAAAAAGCAAAAAGAAGCTGCAGAAAGAATAGGAAAAAACAACACTTAAAAAACCCTGCATAACCTAGATATTTCCTGTCTCTCTCTCAGTAACTTCTGTCTCTGTCTCAGTACAAAGTGAGAAGCTCTTATGGGAGCTTCCAGCCAGAGGAAGCGACAGAGCATAACAAATAAAGGCAGGCACTTTTGTAAACATAGTTGAGACAGCTTGCATGTGGTACTGTAGGCCTTAGCAGTGGTTACTGATTGATGGAGCTCAGGGAAGTTTATCCTGATTACGATGTATTAGGCTAACAAACATGATTAGGCTTCATGAGTTGTAGGTCAGTTTGCCTTGAGCTCCCCAATGCAGCCCTGCAGAAGGGACATGTTGTTCTGTAAAAAGAAGAAACGGGGAAAAAAACTGAATGAGCAAAAACAAATACAGGGCTGTGCTGTGTACTTTTTGTGCCGATATACAATGGACAACTTGTAGTGACTGTACAGGTTGGTGGTCTTGGGTTGGGCTCAGGTTTGTTTTGTAATAATTTTTTTAAAAACGTTTAAGTTTTGTAGATTTTGAAAGAATATACCTGTATGTGTAATGTGTAATATGTCAATTTCAGGCACACTCACACACACTATCACTCACTCGTCATCCCTCTATAGCATATTCTAGCAAGTGTGTCACAATCTTTTCCACAAAGGGGTGGTGTGGCTGCAATTGTTCATTCTGACAAAGCAGGAGCTCACCTCATATAACTTGTCAACTGATCTAAATACTGAGACTAACTTAACAAACAAGTGGAATTGTGAGTGATTCTGCTTCTTTACATTTAAGATTGGATATAACTGGTTTAGCATGTGTACAACAAAACCTTGTTTGTCATGGATGAAAAAAGGGTCACTAAAGTGGAAATTTTCCGAACATTCCAGATGGGTTAGGGGCATCTTTAATGTGGAAGATATGATCCTGTCATTCCACCAAATAAAAAGTATGCTATACAACATATTGCTTGCAAAAGTCTTTTGAGCAACAATAGCAAGAGGACTGAAACGCTATCTCTTCAGTGATACACTAATGGAGCCCCTCTACAGCAGTTACTAACAAGAAACAAATGTCAGGGAAGTACCGGTTAAGTCAGACAGGAAAAGCTCAGCTAAGCATGTACTGTTTCTTTCTGTCTATGAACTTATGTTTGTAGTAAAAAGCACCGTAAAATAATGTCTGTGATTATTAATTCTATTAATGTGTGTGATCAGAACTTAGTAGAAGTAGAAATCCCTAACACTGTACTGTTTATTCTAGTGAGTTCTCAAGGATGGACTAGTGTCTACAGATACAGCAAGACAATTAGGATATTATAAAAAAAAGACATTGATTATAATGACTAATAAAACCAATATTGTCCGATTTGTCATCAAATAACAAATTAGTCACTGATATCCATTTTTACATGAAAATAAAGGCACTATTCCACTGGGCTGGTTTTACCAGGGAATGTTCTACAGGATAAAACATGTAATTCCTCAAATTACATCCTTACTACTAGGTAATACCTTGGAGTACTGAAGAGTGCTCACTCCACAGCAACTGTGGTTTGTAAAATCTAGAAATATTGCAGATTTTATTATTAAACCCACAGCTTCAGGATAACCATTTAATCACTTAAATTTTTTTAAAATTCACCTTGGCATGCTTTATCTCCAGTTCGGCCATCTCTATCAGGTTTTTGCGGAAGGCCACCACCCGTCTGCCCTTAAAACTCGTGAGTTCTGTTTAATTGGGGACAAAAAAGAGCTCAAACCATGATGTTTTGCTAGGCTGTTTCTTATTTACTAGAATTGTAACAAGTGTGATTTTAAACATGCACCTTTTTTGCCAGACTCGGAGAGTTTGTCAAACTTTCGCAGACACTGCTGCTGGTTCTCCTCAGCCTGTGCAACATCCTTGCTTTTTAGCCGAGCCTTATCTAGAGCCTTGTTGGAATTCTCATAGTCAGCAAGGGCCCTGGCACGCCTGTATAAAAGGTCCTGAGAAACAAATTATGATTCTACCAGTGAATATATACAGTAGCTAGTTAGCATAAGCCTAAATACAAGCATAAAACTCATCAGAATAATAGCATTTTCTACTGGAAAAATCTTGTCACCGAAGGGGATAAGAAATCTAACATGACTTCAGGTAAAACTTCATAAGCAACTGAAAAGATCAACTAACCAATGAGCAGCAATTATTTGCTGGGCATGGGTGCCTAGGCCACAGGAGGCCCAATATGAGCTGATTAGACTGATTAGTAATTAACAGGGCTGGAAGCCCATGGCCATCTCATGTAATTAGTGTGACTGTGTCAGCACCATTGTTCTTCTTAAGCTTTATTTTTGTTTTTATTATTATTCTTTTTATAGCCAAAAGAGCTTTAATAAACGTGAAATTTAGTATTTATCTGTAAAAAAAATATTTTGTCATTGTTAAGAAACAAGGTGAAAGTTGAAATTTTGTCATGAATTTCATAAGGCCCTGTAGATAAGAGACGAAAACTAAGGGTACGTCTCACCTTGGCAGCTTGAATATCCCTCATGTAGTACCTCAGCAACTCTGTCAGCTTGAGTTCCTGATCTGAAGCCACTCTGCCTTCCACTTTCTGCATGATCATACAATTATAAATATAAATAGTATATTAAACTGGCTCAAAGTTATAACAGTTTCCCCAGATATCTTACCCTAAGTTTCTCAAACAGTTCAGAAAACCTCTCCAGGAGCCTGCAGGAAAAAGCACATAACATGTATTTATTTGTTTACACCTCTGTGCCCTTTTCGTTTTGTTAGGGTTTGCTTTCTGTGCCTCTTGCAAAATCAGTGGTCTTTGAAACTACACAGAATCAAGATGTTACTGCATAACACATGATGACTGTGACGACTATAGACAGGTTTACTATAGCCACTGTAGTTTGTTCCCATTTTCATTTTATGATTAGTTGAGTGTATCTGAAGTAAATTAAGTGTGAAATGCATGAAGCACAGAGTGGAATGAGGCGACATCATACCAAATACAAAAATAAAGCTAACAGAGTATAGCAGCTCCCATCTACTGGTTGTATACCAAGAGAGTGAAAAGAACTGCAACACATAGTAAAAAATGATTAGCCCTTGCATGAACAAGTGTAATTTATAAAGTGTTTTAAGATTCATGAAGTCTGATTACACTCCTTTATTAATTAATGTACATTATGCATTAATGTGCATTATATCCAAAATTATATATAAAGGAATATATAAATACAAAAGGCAATGCAGTGATACAAGGTGTGCAAAATTAAAATTTTTCTGCTGAGCATGTTATCATGATACCAGACCTAAATCCTCGGAAGTCTGGAATGATTAAACATTTCTCTTTTGCATACCAAATGAAATGAAAAACGAAAAGAAAATGTAGGCACAGAGTGAAAAAAGTACCGACCTCATCTTGAAGATCTTACTCTTTTTAGGCTGTCTATCTATAATAGAACTACTTGTGTAGCAGGCACAAGTTACTTTTAAAGACCTTCCTTTAATTTTATCACAATGTTAATACTGTCATACACAACTCACTTTTTTAGGACTGTATTGTCATCAGCAGCAATGTTGTTCAATGTCGCTGAAACATGTATGTAATCATCAGCAACATCTAAGGAGAAAGCAAAAATAGTCAAGTAAAGGCTAGTACAGTCTTTTCACAGCAATTCAAGTAGTACATGCTGCTAAGGGCTTCTTACATTTATATTTCTTACAATATTACTTCTCCTGCAAAGACCCAGAGAGCAGAACCCATCCTGAAACAAGTATGAGCATTTACTGTATACAATATATTAGCAAAAGTATTTTGTCACCTATTAGCGTGTTCATGTATTTCAGCCACACTCAGCTAAAGTGCTTAAAATCAAGCCTACAGCCATGCAGTACAAAGTCTGTAGTGGAATGTTTTGTAATTAAAAGTTTTGTCAAACTACAGCTATAACTACAACTGGTTTCTTTTTATTTTTCAAATATTATCTCAAATGTTGAAAGGATTAGAATAGCTAAGGACATGTCACTTAATGACAGGATGAGTATTAGTTATGACTATTGCTTTTATTTTAATTTTTTAGGCATGGTAAAACTTCATTTAATTACTTAAAGGTCATGCTGAGGCTTTCTGAACCCTTAAGCGACAAACGGCGTAGCAGAGCAGAACACATATCTTTGTAAGTAATGCTTAAAAATGAAACTTTTTTGTAAAACTCAGAAATTTGACTATTTTTCTAATTCTACATTACTGTTTAAGCTGTATATTACTTTTTGAGCTGTTCGAAAAAGATTTTATGCTCTGAACGTGTGCGTGTGGCACAGGGTTTAAAAGAAGCTGAGGGTCGTTTACAAGCTCAAGACAAAAAAGAAAATGAAAGTTTAGGGATAAAGAGGATGTAACAGAAAACTCCAAGAAACATTTCTGAAAAAGCTTAATGTATACATTCCTCACTGAGACAGCATACTTCTGACTAACACTGTGGCCAAGAACCACCAGCTTTCACAGGAAAGAACTAAATGAAACTGAAATGAAAAAAGGCTAAACCATCTTTTTGTGTTACATGAAAATTACATGTCAGAAGAGTGGAACCTGTTTGTCCACATACTTCTGACCATGGAGTGTATGTTCAGAACAATTAAATGCTGGCTACATATTGTGACTGTATATTAATAGCTTACTTTTATGAGACCGTGTCATTTTCTCAGCTTTGGTAGTCGAATCCTTAATCTTGCTAAAATAATCTAAGAGAAAAGTCCTCTCCTGCTCAAAGAACTCATCGACGTCCTGTGAAGTAAAATTCTCAATGTCAGGTTATATCTCTGATTAATTCCAAACATATAACTGGTTTACACACTCGTGGTTACATAAACACATACAGATACCTTAATTCCTGAGATTAGGACTTCATCAGCAGTCTTCACCATGGTCTTGAAAAAACCACCAAACATTTCTTTAGCATTTTTCCTCCTCACACTGAGCTGAAAGACCACATGCAGGAGAGAAACCAGTGAGGAGATTATAAACTCAAGAGGCATATTTAAGTTTAACAAGGTAATACTAACTTCACTTCACTGTCAGTACAACTGGTTTGATAGTATAAAAATGGATGGTTCATGGAACCACACATTTACACTCATGCAATTAGCTGCAACCCATCTCTCCATCTCTCTTCATACACCCCACGCAAAACTCCTCTGCTAAAAAAGTGTCAACAATTTGCACACAAGTTATTATGATACAAATTTAGCTCAATGTTCAGAGAAAGAAGAATTGTGTGCAATGATCACCACAATATCTCAGCCATCCTTTGCAATATCTCAGCCATCCTGCACACAACCTTCCCTGACCTATGCTGGATCATGATGTATTCGTGTCTGCCTACCATCTCCATTGTTCCCTTATCTGTGCTTAAATGCAGGGTGAATTGTGGTTCACTGTATTCAAACTGTACTAGAAGCAAAGTCATGTGACAACTTTGCACAGCATAACTCGCACTTTGGCCCAGACGAGGCACCTGCTGCACAGTCTGAAATGGTTGTTATCTGTTTAGTCTCAGTGGACCAACACCCAATGCTACTGTAACCAACAACATTTTAAATGAATTACATTTTTTTTGAAGATATGGCCTATTTTCTTGAAAGATATGTTATGTTGTTTATACTGGAGTTTAAACGCTGTAAAATGTATGACCTGAAGTTGCAAGATTTAAAACAAATTATACATACTTGATGAACATCTATTTATGCATTTATTTTATGCTTGTGATTGATCACTGCTGGCTGGCTTCATGTGACATGGAGAAGGCACAAACAAGTCTTCCCCCTCCCAGTTTTGGTGGCATGACAGGGAGAGTCATAACTTGTGGATGGAATTCAGGAAAGGAGTCAAAAATCGAACCACAAAGCTGAAAAAAGCTAATTACTTATTATAGAATTCTTAAAGCTGTGCCTGCCAGCAAAGGCTTTGCTACAAAGCACTGTTGATTTGTGGCATGTGAATGTTTTCCCCACTACGAATTCATTTTTTTTTTACCCGTTTGTTTATGCTTATTGAAAATATACTTTGTTCATATTTGTAAGTATTTAAAGATGTATGTAAATTTGAAGTGGATATATGTATATTACATGGCATAAGTATATTAAATGGCAAAAATGAAAGCATTTAACGCATCCCCACGTTGCCCCTCACTGTAAAAATCTTCAGTATTTCTTGCCGGGGTTAGGGTGAATTCAGGAATGAACTCAATAATTCCAGTTGAAACAAGAAAATGGAATTGGAATTCAACAATGAACACAGAAAACTGAACTGAAATTAAATAAGAATGTCAGGAAGTGGAATTAAATTCAATGAAATCCTGCCGAATTCCATGTATTACTGTTTCTGATCAGGTTTTTGGAATTACAAGTAGTGACATACATTGGAACTTTAATCATGGTGCCTTACAATTACCAATCAGTGTATGAAAAATAGTTGATGAAACATAAGTAAATAAAACATAGAACTGTATATTAACAACTGACACTGGCCATTCGTATCTGAATGTACTGTTAAAACGAGTATATTTTTACCAGTTTAATGTGAAAAATGCAACAATTCTCCTAATTGCCTTTCATTTATTCCTAGAGGTCACTACAACTTGCATGGAATTCTGGGAAAAGCTGTTTTAGTCTAATTCAGGAATATGCTGTTAGGGACATTAACATACAGAAGGACACGTGCATATGAGACCATCAAAGTTAATTTATGTGATTTATAATAATTAATGTACTATAGACTATTTAACACATTAAATTCTTAAGAAAATGAATTTTGTATATTCAGTGTATTTACATATGTAAAGAGAGCTGCTGTCTTGCACAATTAATCACCACATATTTGCAGGATGTAGCCTTGAGATCATCAGTTTCCTGTGTCCCCAACTCCCCCACCATTCCATGTGTCTCTATCACAAATACTGCAGCTTTGCAGGAAACCTCTGGGGTTTTTTTTATCTCTGTCTTAAGAAGAAAGAGAGAGAAACTTACATCCTGGTCATACTCCAGGAATATCTGGAAGTTTCTGTCTTTGCTGAGGACTGGATGGGAAGAGAGCCGCTGGAGGAAAATTTCATGGACCTGCACAGTCTTTTTAAACACAGCCAGGTACTCCCTAGTGCGTGAAACAATAGCATGGCTTAATAGGTGACCAGATGTCACTATTTTTAAAAGTACTAAATACTCATACTTGAGTTAACATCTTAATGAAAAATGAAGTTACATTTACCCCTAAAGGAAACTACTTATGAGGTAAATCTTATAAATGAGCAATTCCACCGAATGGGTGCAATTTCCGTCCCCAGGAAATTACATGTATAAATGTGCACAAAAAATAATTGTAAAATACATTGTATTGTTAAGCATAGTGTCTTGTAATTTAAGATATAAAATTAAAAATATTAATAAAAACTACTTAGAACACTGAAAAATAGCACTTGTTTTTTTTTCCATAAGAAAACCATAATATTTAAGTTAAAATGCACATTTTGTGTTCCTAGGTTTTCACTCAGTCCTGTTATCCTAACACATTACCCTATCTGAAAAATTTGGAAAATTCCACAAGTCACATGTTCAACAGGAAAATGCATCAGCTGGATCTTCTGAAGGCCATGGGTAGACCAAAAGAAACTTCAATCCTTTTTTCACCTCCATATTTGATCATATTTTAACTATGACTGAGGAGGTCAATCTCAATGTTCAGTCCTGTTCCCTAAATTAATTATTGGATATCTGTTTAATTTTAAAATACAACTTTTTGGTAGGTCACTAGAATGTGCTCAGTGCTAATTCTATGCTAAAAACTCAGTCCTGTTACTTATATAAAGAGTAACAGGACTGAGTGGCAGGAACAGGAGTGAGTAAAGTCCTCTGGTTTATTGATTTATTAGTTTATTGATTGATTATTGATCTATCATGCTCGACGTGACGCTGACATTTAGATATGGACCACCATAATATTTAAGTTAAAATGCACATTTTAGTTGTGTCCCTAGGTTTTCAGTCATTCCTGTTACTTTATTATTTTCTTTAAAAAAAATTAAGATAAACCACTTTTTTCCCCAATTATGTTTGGTCCACCATTTACCCATTTGTTTAATCAATTACATGATAAAAAAATTTAATCAATTTCAGGTTTGGGTTTTCTCGAAAAGATAAAAATGGCTTTGCATCTTTAAAAAAATATGATGTTCATGCATACATAGTGATTTTTTAGTCGTTAATATCGATCATTTGAATATGTAGTCAACCATTTATTTAAAATAAACACTTTCTTGAGGGAACCTCAAAGGAATTAGTTGACATGCTTTTAAACATGCTTTTTAAATTTTGGTAACAGGACTGAGAAAAATGTAACCATCTTCGACACCTTGTAAAATATTAAATAAAGCTGCCTGAGATTGACCAATACATGTTTTGAATAGTTAAACGTATGTGTTATTAGATTCAGAGTTGAAAAAAAAAGAAATCAAAAATTAAGTTTAATTTGGAAGAAGTACAACAAGCAAATGTCACCCATTTGGTGGAATGGCCCAAATAATGAAAACCAGTGGCATCTTTTGTATCAGTGTTTCTCCAACTATCAAATACGCCTGAAACTTCCACAAACTTACTCATACGCTGCCTGGATTGGGTGAGATATGAATATTAGGATGCAGCTAACAGGCTAAACTTTGTTTCCTAGAATCCAGTTTTCATGTGATATGTGGTCATTTTGGCCAAAAGGAAATTCTTAAATGATTTTCAAATGTATATGATTCTCAAATGATTTTCAAATGTATCCTAAGTGTAACACATTGTAGTGTTGTGTCATAATGGTAAACTTAGTTTTGCTGAAAGAGCAGCACTGAGCACTAGTCTTCACAGTATTCCTTATTCACAGAGATTCTCTTGGGGGTAAAATATTTTTTCTGCATACTGTAATATTCATTTGGAGCAATATAATGTGGCAACATCTGCTGTAATACTAAACACAAAACTTGTACAGGGTTTTCACTGTGCTGATTCATAACACAAAAAACACCCAATGGATTTCTTCAAAAATCAAATAATCAAAAGCAGAATGCTATTGAACCTTTTGAAAGCAAAAGAGTAGAGAATGTACAAAATGAACTACAGACACTGATTCAGGCCTTGTAGGCATAGACCGTGTGTTAGAAACTCACGCCTCTAGTTCCTGTTTCATTTTAGTGTACTCTTCTTTAGTCATAGTGGCTTCCCCCTCTCCAAGTTTGTGCATTTTCTCTCTAGGGCTCTCAAAGTCAGGCTTTGGTGGAGCAGGGGGGATCTGCAGTAGAAAAAACAGGGATATATGAGAAAGAAGCAACACTGGTGAGGAAGACATTTGGTAACCTCTGTAAGTCCACAAAATCTCACAAATGGAAACACAGGTTAGCACAAATACACAATAGAGAAAGACAATGGGTTTAAGTGAAATTGCTAAAAGCCCTGCACAAAAAGTCCTTTAGATTTTTACTGTTGCTTATGATCATGCACATGCCTCTAACAATAAGAAAATCACTAGTTCCTGATCATGTTCTTCTTGTACTCTTTACAGAGACTTACCAGTATGTATATACACAAAATATATACAGCCAGAATTGCTAAACTTGAAAAAACACACCAGTAACAAAAACATGTAAAATGCATCAAACATTACCTTTAGCATTAAAATAGCCACACAAAAAAACCTTTATGATGGAGCTGATAGAGAAAAATAAGTTGAACGAAACCTGAATCTGAAACTTTTATGACTCCCAGAGGAACCTGCTTTAAAAAAAAGTGTCAGAAAAAAATAAAGAAAAAAATCCAGTTTTTGCTCTTTGAGTTTAAAGGGCAATTACTGAAAATGCTGAATAATTCAGATACTTGAGATACTTAGAAAGCCATGTGGGTTCTTGATGTCTACAAGACAAATAAACATTAATTTATTTCATAATAAAACAGAGGTAAATCAGAAAAAATATTTTCCTTTGGGTACTTTTTTGCTCTACATCACCCTGGAACCCTCTACCAATAAAAATACATTTTAGTTTTACAATGAGGTATTGAGCTATCATAAAACAATTGGGATTCACGCAACGTTTTTATAACAACTTTCAAAAACTCAGAAAAGTACACATGAAGAGCACAATCTGGCTGTTGCTGTCAGCTAAAACTAGGTCACTGCTGTACAATCCAACAGAGCAGTAATCTAAAACATTCCTGCTGATCCACAAAAAAGCAGACTTACCACAGAAGCAGACTTCTACAATTGCTATTCTAGGATATTCTTTAAATAAAAATTACTCTTTATGCAGCTACTCAGTCAAAACATGTTCGATATACAAAGTAAATTACATCACTACACTTCCATCGCAAGTAGATTTGCTTATTAGAATAAAGTGGAACACAATCTTATTATCTCCAAAATGGCAACGTTTTAGCAGAAACTACATTCTTAACATATAATGAAAGCTCTTTTTTGAACATTTTCTGGACCATTTTCATAGAATTTGAAGTGCTTTTCAAATGACGTAAAAAAAATTTTAAAACACAAACCAGAGGTACAGTGTTTTGACTGCAACATTATGTAGTTTGTGACAGGATATTCTGTAATTATTAAAACGGACAAATGTACATCACATAGCTTAAAAAAAAAGTCATAGCAGACATGTTGAAGTCTGAGTTCTGACCATTTTTGTCCGTTTTTATATGCCATAAGCAATTCTGTCAGATTTCTTCACAGAAGAATGCAGACGGTAAGAGTGTGATGATTTAAGCATGAAATTGGCATGACACTGACTGATGGCTATTTAGTTACTCTGAACATTGTGAAACTTACAATGAGCCCAGCATACTCTTCTGTCTCCACAAGCGTATCATGCAGCCAGAGGAAGTCCTCATGTTGTCGTGGCACAGAGAATTCTGGCTTCTGGAAGCTGTTTAGTGTAGTCTGAAACATAGGTAATTCTATGTATAATACCTCTTTACCTGCTGAATATTGTGTATATATCTCTGAAACACTGTATTCCTTGGTGTGGACAATGCATACCTTGGTGTGGACCGTAAATTTGACTTTGTCACGCTCACAGAGGGCATCAGGAATGTCAATGACAAGTGAGGAATCATTGTTCAGGTCCACAGATACAGAGCGTAACTGGTTCAAAAAATTAAAAGAACAAATTTCTTGTGCATTACCAATGTGTTGGCAAAACAATCACTTAGCATGATCTGAATTAGCTCATTAAATGCCACTACACATGGGCCATGAGATCCCCTAGGAAATTGAGAAGCAGAGAACTGTAACTGAATTTTTAAAAATAACACAGAACAAAGACCCTTAAAATCACTATAGCATTTCAAAGTAACAGTCAAAGTAAACTTCATTGTCATAAATAAAATATAACTGTAAACTAGAGGTACAAATGTGCATTTTAGTACAAAAAAAAATCTGTTCTGGGCATACACTTTTTGACATTGGTCAAGACCTAGTTCATAACAGTCTACAAAAACAATCAAAATACCCATTCTCACCAAAGACAATGACGAAAACATAATTTCATAATGGTGATGTTATTTGTCATTGACCGCATATAACCCTAAAGGATTCGGACATTCTTGGGCCACTGCACAATTTATGATGTCAATGGTCTCTTGTGAGTATTGCTTTGTGAATATTTATTAAATAAATGAAAAGCCTGCTCTTTTTTGTAAAATGTTTGTGTATTGGCAGCAGAGGTGTGACCAGAACATCATGTGTGGGTGGGCATTTGGCTTACCTGGGGGGCAAAAAAAAAAAAAAAGATTAAAATATATATTGCACTAATTTTGTAACAATGTAAATTCAGCTAAATTTTCATATAAAATATGACTCATTTTTACTATATTTTTGTTACTGTAAATTAGATTACATTTTTACTGTATTTACCCTGCTTTTACAGAAGAAACCGACAGCGCAAACCAAAGAAAATGCTTGTGCATGAATTACAGTACAGTATATATATGGGTAACAAGGGTATTTTACATTCTAACACTGCGGGAGACAGCAGTTCAGTGTACACTGTACAGCCGGGCTATTCAACTACAATAGCAAGTGGGCCGGCTATGAAAGTCACTGTGGGTTCGGGGGCCACAGAATTTCGTGCTGTCCAGACTGTCATTCCCGGCGGAGTGTATGGGGGTGATCGGCCCAAATTTACCATCGACCCGGTTTGCCCGATGGCCAGTCCAGCACTGTGTCAGTGCTGCTTTAACCGAGCCGTTTTAACGACGTCCGGTTCTAAACGTGAACTCTGAACTCTGTTTAAGTCGTTAGAGTAGATACATCATCGAGCTAAAACTACAAAGATTTCCCCCTCGCTGTGTGTGTGACCGGATTCTCATTCATTACTGCCAGCTCTGCACTGCTTTTTTAACACACTCGTTTTCTGACAAATCCCACCTCTATCGGCTGCGATTGGCTAATAATATGGCGACTTCTGTGCTCGGATTGGCTAATTTCATACAACACAGCAGATAACCAATCCTGGCGAAAGTAGCGGGGGACTACCAGCCAATCGTGATCCAAAACCCATAATTTTATCATATCACACAAATCACACACTGATTTGCGGTCAGTCTTGCCGGCCATAAAAAATTCGAAAGGGCCGTATCTGGCCAGCGGGCCGCTAGTTGAATAGGCCTGGTTTAAAGACTACGCGATGTGGGGGGTTTTTTGAAGAAAAAGCTTGAAAAAATGTGCTGGGCCACTCGGAAGTTGCTTGTGGACCGCATGTGGCTCGCGGGCCGCCATTTGAATAGGCCTGGGTTAGGGAGTTTGCGCTGAGATCAAAAGGTTGTGGGTGCAAATCCCAAAACTGCTAGTGGCACCACTGAGGTAACCTTGAGCGAGGTACTGTCCCGACAAAGTGCATCAAGGTGCCCCTTGTTGGTGCTTTACTTGGTGAATGGGTCAAATGGGTTAAATGCAGAGAAAGAATACAAGTTTGGGGGGATACAGTCACTCAGTCTGCTTCTTCACTGAAATTGTAATGGTTATAGATTGCAAGCAGGATGTAAATGTAAATTGAAGATATCCTGCTTTAATAGACAAACATAAAACAAAATCCAAACATAAATGAGGGGTAAAGGAGTTACACAAAAATCACGAGAAGATCCAAGGGTTTACAAAGACAAGAACACGGCAAACAATAAGGGGAATATGAACAGGATTAACAAAGATATGAGCAAAGCAGCACAATTAGAGATCACGGTAACAGGAAGTTTTATCAGGAAGTTTTACAAAGAATCCGCAAACACAGACTGAAACACAGGGGGTATTTATAATGACAGGGGAAATGAGAACACCTGGGGAGGAGGGGAGAAGACAGGAACAAGGTGGAAAAACTGAGGAGGAGGCGGGACCAGGGTGAAGACTGACATCAAAACAACAACAAACTCACATGGCAGACAGACATATGGCAGATAAAAAAAAATACATAAACATGGAAACAAGGAAAAAAACAAGGAGAACAATAAAGTAATTGATATGTACAGTAAAAAAACCTTGTTTCATTTCACTGTGCATATGGATGAAATGACAATAAACACGTATTTGGCTTGAAATTACTTGAAAGTAAACTACTGAATTACATTCAGTAAACT